>JBBMJZ010021680.1:0-10672 GCA_037833815.1 Zingiber zerumbet | reverse complement strand
GTGGATTTTATCTATGAATAAACTAATAAAAACATGCATTATGATTCAAAATAATATAGCCAAAATCATGGTTATCAGCCACCTCACGATCACGGAGGTTGTGAGAGGTGTTATATAAAGGGGGATCATCTCCATTGGCAAGGTACACAATTCGCATCATCTAGACCTTACTCTGATGCATATCCACTACTGTTCTTCTTCTTCGTCCACTCGTCAGAAAGTGTACTGACTTGAGCGTCGGAGGACCTTTCTAGGGATCCTTTCCCTGGTCTTTAGTCACTAATGCTTTGTCGGATCAAGATTGGAGGAAGGTTCCATTCTAAGCTAAAGAAGTCTTCTGTCGGTCAACAAATCATCCACCAGAGCCAGCGCGCCGTCTCCCTAACCTTCAGACATGATCAATCTCTTTACATAAGCATATAAGGATGCCATTTCAAGAGAAAAATTTTAATAAATTCAACAAACAATGCTAATAGAAAAGAGAAAAAAAATCTAACGACTTGTTCTAAAAGAAAAAATAAATATAAGGTTTTGAAGGGTTTATTTGAATATATTCGTTAAGGGATCATATCTGAATTCTTCAATAGTGAGGGTTGCTAGGTGGTGATCATGTCCTATAGAACTGAATTCTGTGTTTCTGTTAATTCCTTGATTAATATTTGCCTTGCTGCTTTGACTTAGTTGTCTTCTTAGAGCTGAAGTGGTATTCTTGAGCATCCAATATGGCTTTCATTTTGTTAACAACTGTAATTCACATCACTATCAAGTGCCATTTTTGCCAAGTGTTAATATTTATGACATGGAACTCTGGCTAATGCTTTATAATTATGTCGATATCAGTTGCTAAAAAGTTATGCCAGAGTGAGAACATTAGTTTATTCTGGTCATTGATCAGTATTTGATTTATCACTAGGCTCTTCAACTTCACCATTTTATTTAAACTCAGCAGTGTGTAATCTGCAAAAGAATCCTGATCAATGTCATTTTTGAAGCTTGATCTCCTCAAGCAAAACCTAAGAGCTCATGAATGTCTCGTGGAAAATGAAAGTTAACTTTTTATGCTTGTGAAGTTGGGAGCTTATTGAGATTTTTCATGTTTAGTCAATAGAAACTATTTTGAGGCCTTCCTATTGCTTGTCTTATTACTGTTTTAGTATGCTTTAATGCTGTTCGTGCATGAAATAGGAAAACTAAACTGCTTTATAATGTGGTGAGTGTGGATCAATCTATACTTGCAGTTCGGACTAGTGATGTGGAGCTCAAAAAGAATGACCAGAATGTTATACAGGAGGAACTTGCAAATGGAAAGTCGACATCTGATATTGTTGATGATCATAAGGGTATTACAACTGAAGGAGAAAATCAAATGCTGAAGAATGCAAATGTGGAGAATGGATTCAAACCACAGGATTATCCCAAAGTTCAGACTAATATAATGACAAAAGGTGAAGAAATAACTGTTTTTGAGCAGATAACAGTACAAAAAAAGAATGCCTTGGAAGCAGTAGAATTTGATCTTGAGAGGATATTAGATGAACAAGATACTCATGAATTATATTGTCCTAATTGTAAGTCATGCATAACAAAAAGAGTGATATTACGTAAGAGAAAGAGGACAGTTAAGGAAATCCAACACGATGTGCCATCCAAAAAAGCCCATGAAGAGCAATATGTTGTTGAGAAGTCAGTTACAGAAGCTCCACCAGATCAATTAACAAATCGAGATGATGCACAAGAACCAGATATTTATAGATGTTTATCATGCTTCAGCTTTTTCATTCCTATAGGTAAGCAACTTTTGCTTCGGCCTAGATGAGTTTGGTTACATGTGAGAAACTGGGTCTCTAGAATGTCTTGAAAGATATTAAAATGTTACATTACTATAGTATATATGTTAAATGAGGTGGAATTTTTAAGTGCTGTTTAACTAGAGATGATGATGGTCTCTTAATATGTGACAGTGGGTGGTTTTAACATATTCCGTATATTTGAGAAAGGAAGGGAAGTTTCCAAGAAAGTGTCTAAAGAAAAGGTGGACTTCACTTCATCTATGGTTAAAGTGGATGAAAGCAAAAGCAAAGGAACTGAACCAGGTAAGCAAGGAGTATGGACTGCATCCTTCTATGACCTTAAACATATGGGTATTTTTTTCATGTAATATTTAACTAAGTTAATCCCGAAATTCTTAGATTCATCAAATGACATGATTACCTTGTTCATTCATGAAGCATGAGATGTGAAGCCAGTTTAAATGAAATCAAACAAGATGTATTGCTACAATCTTGATGCTCCAACAAAATGAAATTCTTGGCTGAAGCCTAGGATTCCTGCTTCCTTTTGTTATGCCTAGGATGGAAATGGAAATTAAGACATTGTTTTAGTTGTGAATGTGTCAACCAAACAGTAATTTTGTGATAATCCTTAATGAACTCTAATCTAATTACTATTGATTATAAATCTGGTTATTGTTTATTCAATTATCTTGACTGTCTATGGTGACTTGAAAACTTCTATAGTTCTTGCCAAAGTGATTCATCCATTTTAGTCAACGATTTGACTTTGCAGAGAGTTTGCCTTAATTCTATTTAATCTTTTTGTTCCTGGATTAGCTTTCTACTGTTTATAAATGCATTGTAGCAAAAAGGTGATTATGCTCACTCCAGGTGCCTCTCAGCCTGTCGCAGGTCATGTGAAGGGAGGTAAGTCACTGGGTTAACTTATAGCCAACCGCCCAAGTGGTTAGAGAGTGGGAAGGGTTTTTTTTCTTCAAGGGCATACGCCTGCTGGGAATTGATCCACTGTTTATAAATACAGCTGCTTGCCAAAGTGGTTAATTTCCTGTTGGTCAATGTTTAGACTTTGTAGATAGTTTATCTTAATTCTTTTTGATCTTTCTGTTCCTGGATTACCTATCCATTATTTCTAAGTACAGCTACTACCTAGCTAAGATTTTTTTGTCATTAATCTCTACAAATAAAATGGATGTGAACAGCTAATCATATTGTTGTAGCTCATAAGCTATACTGAATCTTATATATTTATATTTATAGGGATTTCATCACCCGATGAATCATCTAGCATCAGTAGTAGGGTTGATCAACTGGTACAGAAGGAGACGGCACCATCACCAAGTATTCCAGGTGCTCTGAACTCTGTGGAGGGTCAAAGTATTTCTCAAATAAATGATGGTCTGTTGATTACAAGAGACAGAAAAGGTTACTAACATGTGAATATAAATACTATATTGTTACTTGTCAGTATGAGTAGTTTTTGGAAGCTCATAATGTACCTGATCAATTCGACTCAAGTGACCATGAAAGTATATATCCTGACTTCTAAGAACAGATGCTTAGTGCTCAGTACTGAGTCTACTAACAGTATTTTATCCATAGATCACATGATCTACTAGATAGTGCAATATACTAAGTTATTATATCACGATAACCTTACTGGCAATGTAAATTACGAACATATCAATTATGAAAAAAAATATATACTTTTTTTATTTATCACTATCATTATATATTACTCTTCACTTTTTTTTTTTTTTTTTGCACCCAATAGCTATCAAGTTCTTATTAAGAAAAATAAATTTCACATGCTGATTGCTATGGACATAATTTCTCCTAAAAGATACAAATACTCAATCATAACTGCATAATGGTAAAAAGAATTTCATATTTATTGTAATCCAAGTTTTCACAATATGTTCATGTAATTTTTCTTCAATGCTGCTCTGTCAAGCAATGGTAAGAATACAAGCCTTCAATCTCTCCTTACTGAATCATTTGTTTTTATTTTAAATCAGCACCAGTAGTGACTAACTTGACCTTTCATTTATCAACCAAACTTAAAATAGAAAAGTGGATTTCTTGAATATTGGAGTTAGCCCCATGAATTTCTGATATATGCAGTTAAAGAGAATTTTTGATGATTTACATAACATAAGCCTGCCACAGCCTTGAAAGTGTACAATTTGCACAGTATGTTAGCCTGCCAATATGAGATACCTGAATAACATTGTATTAAGTTCTAGTAACTAAGTAAATTATCGATTAGGAGTAACTTAAAACGAGTATACTTTCGCTATGTATTCTGTGAAATACCTCATTTACTGCAGAAAGCAAGCAAACAACGGAACACTATCATATTGGAGCACAGAGCTTCATTAAATTTTAACCTTCCTAGAGAAATGGCCATTACCTCTTATGTCTCCAGAAATTTAGTAATTTCTTTATCTAACCAATAAGGCTTAATGTATGCTGCTATTTTCCAGTCATAAAATATGCTTGTCTTCTTTGATATAGGAATATTTAACCGGGAGATAACTGCTGGTGGAGAGGAAATGGATGATCATTCCCAGGTAAAGCCAAACCTTGGAATACCTATAGAAGCAGGAGAGCTTGATGATAATGGTATTGCTACTGAAGCAATTGATGCAGGTAAAATTTTATCCATCATTGCAATCGAAGCATGATTCAAATGAATCTATTGCTGTTGACATGTAATTTGTCAAATAATATGCTATCGATCTTAAAGTTCTTTACTGAGCGATATAATTAATTTGTAGGAAGTGTATATAGTACATCATCATTATAATCATGCCATATTTGTCCCAATTATTTGAGGTTAGTTACATGAGGAAATCTAAGGATATATCATTAGCAATATTCAAATTAGTTAAATTATCTTTTATTACATTGATTAAGGTTCTTTAATCTCCCTCTATCCTTTACATTTTCCACTCTAATTAATTCAACTCTTCTAATCTTCTAATTATGGAATCTATTGGGTACTTTTGAATATGTTTATATCATCTCAACTTATGTGCTCGCACTCTATGTCTATTGGAGTTACAAGCAATTACTCTTAGATATTAGTAGTTTTGATTTCTAATAAATCCACGTATCTATGTTAGTATTTTGAGCTTTGCTACCATGTTAAGTTTTTATACATGTTGCTATCTTCTTCTTAGCATGGCTTTGTTTGAAATTTTGTCTTTTAATTTCACACTCGACTTTTCTAAGTTTTTTATGCTCATCTTTTAAGTATCCTCCCATTTGTGATCCTGCCGATTTATTATTTTAACACAAGAGAGACCAGATGTTATCTTCTCTTATAGCTTGAAGATGAACTAGATGATCACTTATTCTTTAATTTTTACAGATCTAGTCTTCTCCAAGTTTGAATATTCCATACACAACCCTTCCATCCCATTTTCATTTGTTACTCAATGATTATGATAGCTCTCTAGATATTATAGAACAGATGGAACCCATTTGCTCACCCTGGATTGCTGAGATGTGATCAAGAAGGATGGTTTGACAGTGACAGAAGAGAATTGGACCACTCACTATTGATATGGATCCTAACTTCAGAGTAACTACCCCGCTTTTAGTACAAGGAATTGCTCCGCTCTCTCTCTCTCTCTCCGAACGTTGCACAACCGCATCAATGGGAACCTAACCTGAATCGTTCCCAGGATATGTGTGGTTGAGGCATGTTCCAAGGTGGGTAGTGTGTCGGCTATGCTTTATCGAATTTAAACAATTGTATGGATAAAATAGGTGTGGTTTACAATGGATTGTGTAGACACAAAATGCTGACTGATAGTGTCTACCTTTCACAAGATCATTTGCTTGACCTACAGTAGTTGACGTTGTCACAATTCTTAAGCAATGTCTACGCAGAAAAAAATTGATTGTCACCAAAGGAAGTATAAGGATTGTGTAAGAGGTTAGGAGGCAGAGAGGTAGGCCACAAGAGAAGGGAGAGGAGGTGCTTGTAACTCTGAGATCCTATTTTAGTTTCACATGGAGAATAGTAGACTAGTCAAATTTGGTTTATTGGCTTAAATAAGCAAACTTCTATTAACTTCAGCTTAAACATTTTGTGCATTATCAGCAAGTTAATAGATTGATTCTTTCATCAATACAAGTTAATACAATCAGCTTCAATGCAAAACGGATTAGTTGTCTGCTTGTATAATTACAGAAGCACCATCAGGGCTCTGGTCAACAGGTATTTTCTTTCCTTCAAGGAGCAGGGAGATTGATTGCACATGTGTATGTGCCACGCGATGGATGCCTTGTGGTAGGAGTTGTGAAAGGATAAAAAAGCTAGGTGTGGAGAAAGTAACTGTTTTGCAGGAAGGGAGGTGATGTTGCCACCCCAAACCTTTAACCTTCTAAAGGGATTAATAAAGAAAAAAAAATCTAACTAGTTGAGAATCCTCCCTCATACCAAGTTGAGAAGTCTAAAAATGTATTTGTCAAAAGAAAACCAGTGCAACTATATATATAGCACTCGGATGCACCATGTAATTATATAATGCACAAGGTAGGACTATATGTTTACTCTAACCTTGACATAATCCTCATGTCCAAAGTCATGTTAGTTCCAATTTATTCTTTTGATCTTAAATTTTTTCACTCTAGAATTAAGGTTGTATTGTCTATTATCATTGAGTTATTGTCTTCCTATGCTTCATTTTCCCCCGTTGTCTTTTAGAGGCTTTGCAAGTATCTTAGGTTTCTTTAAACTGTCTTCTTGAACTCTATTACTTTCTTGACACTAGGATATGCATTTTGAATTTTGCAATTTGTCATAGAAAATGCTAATATTCTATGATAGCAGATATTCCAGTTAGTGGATTCCCCACTGTTGGTTTCTATGAACAATTGAAGGAACAAATAGAACACTATGATCCTTCCACTCAGATTATATCCACACCTGGATCTACTATTCAGATTGAAGAATTCGCTGATACTGTGATTAAAGTTGGTGATTTTATAACAAAGAGTGATACAGGTTGATTCTCCCCTCTTCAATTACCTGAAAGTTAGGTGCTCTTTGGTGAAAAACAATTATGTGCATTGCTTATGCTACCATATATAGTATATTTAATTTATGAGTACCCTCGTGTGATTACAATTGCTAGAAATGATAGGAATATTATACTTAGTCTTGTACATATAATTTTGATAACTAGTTAGGTGTCGAGGTTATGTACTTGTGGGCTTGAATTAGGGAACCTGCAAAACTCGACCTATTTAAGTTAGGTTTGGGTACTGACTAGTATCTTTGATTAGGCATCACTTGGATAAGTGTGTGATAATACAATAGATTTGCAATACATTTCAGAGAGCCATCAGATGTTTATATTTAGAGGAAGTGACAACTTCCTATGATTTGAGTTTCTTCACACTATGCAGATAGTGCTCAAATAACTTTCCGAAGTGAGCAGAAAATTGAAGGTTCACAAACAACCACTACAAATGTGTTACTACAATCAGATGATGTCCAGATTGCCGTACCTGATCAAACTTTCAGAGAGAGTGAAATAAGCAATAGTTGGGATCTACTTAAAAGTATTGTTTTTGGAGGTCTGACTGAATCGATTACCAGCCTGGGAGTTGTCTCATCAGCTGCTGGTGCTGGTGCTTCAACTTGTAAGTTTCAAATTCAAAAGCCTTATTTCAATTCCATGTATTTGAATGATGTTTTCTCCAGTATAACTGACATGAGATGTCATATTATCGTTATATTTTTGAAAGCTTGGGAATAATGGTTGGCATTCATCATGAAAGTATGTTTGTGTCAACTATTTAGGGAACTATATGGATTTATCATCAACTGAGCTCTATGTTAGACTATATCTTAGGAAACACAAGATGCACTGAGGTTTTTCTTAGATATGATCAATGATAGGGATGCAAAATTGACCTTGATATAAACGTAGATTTATAACAATATGCCCAACTGTATTATCATGCATTTCACGTCAATATTGTTACTAAAATGTCCATGTCCTCCTTAAAACCCACTATAACAGAGTTTAGGAACTCTATGATGTACTTTTTGTAAGTCGATAAAAATCATATGCTAATCCTTTTTCTAATTTATTCATTAATTGTTTTGTTAGTAAATTATTATAGGCAAACTTTCCCATGTAAAACCAAATTGATTATAAAAACATGTTTGTTTCATCTCTTAGTCTAGTTATAGTTATTGTAACTCTTTTCCAAAGTTTCATAAGTATAACTTACCAACTTGATCACTCTATAATTGAAACAATATTACATTGTGCCTATATTCTCATTCTTACAAATAAGTTCTGAACAAATTTTCTTTCATTTTTTTCGCCCTCTAATTTTAAATGTTTTATTAATAATTTAGTGATTAAATTTTATACCTTGATCTCTTAAAAATCTTCCTAACTTCAACAGAAGTATCGTCTATACCTTGATCTCCTATGCTTTGACCTATCTTCATTTTATTGATCCACTTTTTTTCACAATAGTTTGTAAACAAATCTAATGTGGCATCTCTGACATATTCTAATCCTCCATATCTGTACATCATCATGTTCTTTTGCTTCCTGATTAATCACTGAACTGTTTTAAATTCCCTAGTCTCTATTTAGAAAACTCTAATCATTGTTTGAGAAGTCATAGTCCGAAATAATTTCTTGTTTGTTGGTTTGTAACTGGAACTAAATCACTATTTCTAGTTTGCTGGTTTGAACTAGAACTAGCATCGCTCGATTTTGTATGTTTTTTTCTCTATTGATATAAGAGATTCAAATCATCCTCTCTTTGTTTCTTTCTTTTTCATGATCTTTTGCAGTGAACATCTTTGCTTTGGGATTGGCAAATCTAATCGGTGGATTTCTTGTAATTGTACATGAAGTAAGTCGACCATTAGGTTTGCTTTTTGTACTCTTCTTCTGTGGATATAAGATGACTCTAGGTAGGCAATGTTGTTTATGATGACATTTCCAGTTGACATTGGGTACTTTTTGTATGCAGCTCTTTGAGCTTCGAGCTGTTCAAGACCACCCTACCGAACAGAAGGATGAACGAGTTGGCCGATACTGGGAAGTACTAGGCCAAAGAGCAAAGTTCCGCCTTCATTTTGTCGTCGCCATAATCTCGTACATTATCGTTGGCCTACTGCCTCCAGTTATTTATGGTTTCTCATTTTGGAAGAGTGACAACAGGGAGTACAAGCTCCTGTTTGTTTCCGGGGCATCTCTTCTATGCATAGCTCTGCTGGCAATAGGGAAAGCACATGTTAAGCCTCAAAAGCCATATCTAAAAACTCTTTTCTACTACCTGAGCCTCGGTGTGTCGGCATCGGGTATTTCGTATGTAGCTGGGGTGATGGTCAAAACCCTGATCGAGAAGCTCGGTTTGTTTGATCACACCGCAGCTCTCTCTTCACAGACCACATTTCTGCCTCAAGTTTCAAGCTCAAGAGTATTATCATCACCATGGGCATCTTCTTGAGTTTGGTGTGTTTTTCCTCGGCTCTCATGGAGCTTATTCTCGGAGCCAGAGCTTCAATTTGCATTATGCGCAAATCTTTTTTTTCTTAAGTTTTTAAATAATTTTGCTTCCTTTGGAATTGTCTTACCATAAGAAAACTTGTGGGCAACACTGTTGTATCGATGGGTCACTAGTTCTTTCTCTACTGTTTCATTAGTTAATGATTCAAGTCACCGGATAATCTCTTTATCTCTCCATTTATAAGCCTGTCAAGTTGATTTTAATTGCTCTTTAAAATACACTTTAAAAATGCTATATCATGATTTAATCCATTAGTTAATGACTTTAAGATGCTCTTTAAAAAAATAGTTTATTGTTCACTTATATCTTTCATTTTACAAGTGTGATTTGATAGTAATTTAGAAGACTAAAATATTAATTTTATTGTTATTTACTCTTTCACTCTTAATCATAATATAGTTAAATTATCGATTAATAATATGATAGATATGCTGCATATACAACTATGCTTGTCTTATTAAAGAAATAATAATGTTAACGGTAGTTAAAGGATGAAAGAGTACAACAACAAAAAAAATGGGATGTTGATGATTTTATAAGTTATGAGGGTTTTTTAGAAGATTTTAAAATGCTAAGAAATAATTTTTAAGCAAATAATTCTGCTTGCCCTAAAAGCAAAATAAAAAAGTTAAGACACAAATGAATTATACCTGCAAGTGGAATGTGAAGTTGTCATCTTAATTATTTTTTCCCGATAATTTCATACACTTGGAAGGGACGAAGTAGTAATTTCACCTGTCAAGAATCGAATTATACCTCTATGATGACAAGACTTTAATAGAGTATCAGCTCGGCTATCCTACGGGACTACAGTAAGTATATATATATATATATATTAGCTGCGGTTGCTAGTGCAACCGGTGAGGCAGTGACATGGCCGTATAAGGCAACGCCCGCCTCACAAGGTCAAGACGGTAGTGTCGGCGATCGAATGGGCAATGATAGAGCTGATGAAGAACCCCGACGAGATGAGCACGTGTAGGAAGAGCTGGTCACTGTCGTCGACTTAGTCACTTAGACCTGCGGGTCTAGGAGAGCAACCTCGAGAAGCTCCTCCACCTCGAGTGCACAACGAAGGAGACGCTTCACTTATACATGCCTATCTCTCTATTACAGCAAAAGGTGGAACTGCCACCCCAACGGTCCCCTGAGTCCGGCCCCACAGAATTACAAAGGAAGTAAATCACGGTTAAGCTGGGTGGATAAGTAGACTGGGGGTCTTAAAAAATATAACCTGCCCATTTCTCTATTGATGCAAAAGGTGGAGACGGCCACCCCAGCCGCCCCCCGAGCCCTGCCCACGGGTGATTCGGGAGGAGGTA
>JBBMJZ010021649.1:0-10675 GCA_037833815.1 Zingiber zerumbet | reverse complement strand
AGAAGGCTTCGACCAACAACTTCAACACATCAATTCAAAGAAGTTTCTCTCCTGCGTCTTGCTTAGAAAATGCTTCTACGAAGCTCAAACGCTACTCCGACGATCGAAGGCCCGGTTCCTCAAACCTGTAAATTGTCGATACATTTAAATAATTACAATTCTTCAAAAATTGTAAGTCTCTACTTGTACTATTTCAAACTGATAGTGATTGTCCATCAAAAGCACTCAACATGTGCGGGCCTTAAAGTAAGAGTCGCCAAGGCTCCGAACCAACTAAAACTCGGTTGTGTTAGCTTGGTTGCTTCTTCTTTGTTTCTTAACTTGCTATTTCCGCCGCACGAACTCTTACGCGATCATTTTCCGAAAAGTGTGAAAAAGCCACGAGCGCTATTCCCCTCCAGTGCTTTTCGATCCTACAACCTATGTAATTTTTCAAAAGGTGACAAACCTGAATTGTGAGAGGTTGGAATTTTATTAATCACGTGAACAGCGGTAAGGATTGCCCCCCTCCCCCTTCTTCCTAAAGGCCCTAGGAACCCTAGGAAACAATAAAAATGAACTGGTTGTTTCAACAAAATGCCCGTGTTTCCATACATCCACACCATTCTATTCAGGAGTATATGTACACGAACTTTGATTAATAGTACTATAAGAAGTAAGTAAATATGGAAATCATTTAAATTGTATTCACCACCAAATCACAACGAAAGTACTTTATGACATTAGAATGTTGAGTTTTCATAAAAGCTCTAAAGTTATTGAAAATGGTAAGATAATCATTCTTACGTTTCATACGATAGACCCAAGAGTAATGAGTGCAATCATCAATAAATAAAATATAATATCTTAACCCCCCCTTTTGTAGGAATAGGAAAAGGTCCCCATACATCAGAATATATAAGATTAAATAGAGCAGAAGAAAAAAAAAGATTTTTATAAAATGGTAAGGTAGAAAATTTGGCTAATTTTTAACCACTGCAATCAAAAAATATCATAACTTTTTAAAGGTCATAATACTTCTGTAAAAACTAAAAACTACAAATGAGACGTTGAAATATAAGCTACACAAGAATGCCACAAATAAAAATCAAAAGATGAACAACTCAAACAAAAAGATGATAAATCTACACTTGAAGCTATAACTTCTGGTACTTTGAGTTGATCCAAAACATAGAGTCCTCCTTGCCTATAGCCTGTCCTAATAAACCTCTGAGATCACAGATATTAAACATAACAATTGGAAGAAGAAAAAGAGATTAGATATCCAGACACACATAATTTACTAACAGAAACAAGATTTAAAATAAAACTCATAATATAATAAATATCAGTAAGAGATAAACAAGACGTAACAATTGAACCAACACCTACTAATGACATAGGAGTATTATCAACAGTCACAATGGATATAGATGAACTAGGAGAAAAAAAATAAAAGATGATAAATTAGGTGGTATATGATGGGTAACACCATAGTCTAAAATCTATGAGGATGAAGATATACATGAAATACCAGACGATGACAAACCTATATGAGAGGAAGCTAACATGACAAAGAGTTGTGAAACAAGGAACTATTAAAACTGCTTAGGTATATATGGATTTAAAGAGGGGGCAACCAGTGCATTACTAGACTGAGGTAGTCGATATGACAACTGTTGTGGTTGATTTTCATATTTCCATGAAGTATTCTGATATGACAATGGTGGTTGTTGAGGTCGTTGCTGATGATATTGTTGTTGTGATGATCATTTTTGTTGTTACGGTGGTTTACCCTTATTCAACAATAATGGACACGAGGATTTTCAGTATCCCTTGTCTTTGTAATAAGCACACTCATCACTAGAAAATTAAACTTCAAAATCGACCTATTTTGGTTATAAGTTTGAGGTCTATGTAGTGCTGCAAAGATAGATGACGTATAAGGTGCAATAGTCCCCTTATCAACCTGAGACTTAAGGTAAATCTCCTCAGCTAGCAATTCATGTACCACTAAATCAATGAAAGGGAGAGTACTACGATGCAAAATTATCACACTCAATCCTTCAAAATCATCACAAAGAGTCATCAAGAATTAGACCAGACGTTGTTCTTCTATACAAGTACATAAGCTGAGAATACTCGCAATTCTAAGGACTCTGTAAATGCCAACTGGTCTCATAGTTCTGACATGACAAAATAAAAATCATGGACGCCCATATCTTTTTGTCGAAGTGTGTGGATATCCACTTCAAATTAATATTATTTGGCAAAGTTAGACTACGTGTGTAATCTTGTCAGATAATCTCAAACCTCTTTAGCAGTCTCATACTTGGCCAGCTAAAAACTAATAGAGCTTTTGACAGAATTATTGATGCATGTCGCATTATCAACCTCATAAACATCCAATGACTTTGCATAATCAGCATCATTGTTATCCGTAGGTTTAACTCGCACACCTGAAACATATCTTCACATATATTTTTTCCGCAAGAAGTTTTTCATAATATATTCCTAATACGAATAATTTTTCTATCTAGTTGGACACTAAGTACAATGAATCATCTGTACGACCAGTCATAGTGACAAAATGAACCGTATTCATGAATAATCAAACAGTAAGCAAAATCAAGTTGATGCAAAAACAAAAGAAACCCAATCAATAGGCTCAGAATGGAAAACTGTTCGATTCGCGAAAGCTGTGGATGTGATTAATAATTCTTCAATCAAATTATCAAAACCGTGAAGATGAAGACTCTAATACCATGTAGAAATCAAGAGAGAAGAAAACTATGGTTTGTTTTATTATGTACGTCAATCAAATAAAAGTTACACAATAAGGTATTAATATAGTTAGGTTAAATACCAAAAATAAGAAAAAGACTATCCTTAATAACTAATAAATAAAAATTAATTAATCAGGCTAGATAGCGTCGAGCCTAAGGTGACTGGCCCGATCCCACGGAAGTTTTCCACCGGCCATCAGGTTAAGTAATAACTAATAATTAGAAATGCCTAGTAGTAATAATAATAGTATGATCTAACAAAATCCAGCCATATCTTATTGTGCCTTGAATAAGTAAATGCTGGTCTAGGGGTCAAATCTTAGCTAGTAGCTAGGTTCCTGCCCTTCCCTATGCACTAGTCATTGTTCGGCCTAGTAGTCTCCGTGATTTACCTCCTCCGTATTGGCCTAGGGACGGATTCGTGGAGGTGCTGGGGGCGAGCGAATCGTCTTTCACCACAATTGAATAAGCAAATGCTACCATTTTGAGAGAGTATATGCCCTTCGAGTAACTCTTTGGCAACCGGAATTCTCTCAATCGAGAAGCAACCAAACTTCGTGACTAAACTTCATTCTTGCAATTCGACAATGTGAAACATGAACATGAGATTACGAGAGTCAAATCTAGCCATCAAATCTGATTGTGCCTTGAATAAGCAAATGATATCATTTGTGCGAGTATGCCCTTCGAGTGTCTCCTTCCCAACATGATTTCTCTCGATCAAGAAGAAAACCAACTTCGTAACTAAACTTCATCCTTGCAATTTGACAACACAAAACATGGACAAGAGATTAAGAGAGTCGAATCTAGCCATCGAATATATTTTTTTAATATTTTAGAGTGATTATGGTGGACCCTTTTTATATTGAAACAAATTTACTGAAAGAGACGTTTCATTTGCAACTCTGTCCAACCGTCAACGGTATTATATTATATTTTTTAATTTATTTTTAAACAAAAAAGAACTTTTAATTTTCTTTTAGTGGGTCCAACACTTGATCAAATCTCGTCCTTGTGTATTGGAGCCATGTGTAACGGGGAAAGATTAGGTTAAGTAATTATGATTAGTGGAGGATATTTCAAAGATATTAGAAAATATCAGGTACAAATTTATATCCGATAATTTTTATTTAGTGGCATGTAACAGGGAAAGGAGAATATTTGAAAGGTAAGATTTATAAATATTTAGTTGAGAAAATATTTAATTATGATACTTAGAATATTTAAGGAGTACGATACTTAAGTACAGCTAATCCTACTCTATAGTTGTACCTTAATTAATTATCTTCTAAAATAATTTATGTTTTTTTTTCACGTGGAGATACTCATCAATTTTTAATCCCAATATTAGTTAAATATTATTTTAATTTGATCAAAATTAATCCACTTGATTAAATATTATTAGAATAATTTTGATCAAAATTATTATAATCAAAATAATTTTAACTAAAATTTTTAGGAGCTAGAGTGAATTAAAATTGTTTGGAGTAATTAATTTTGAGTTTAATTCAAACAATTTTAGGCAAAACCGCTGAAGTACTTCTTGAGAAAGGTGTTTTTAGGATATACAACGTTCGCTAATTTGCTCTTTTACCGATAATGAAAATAAGGGGTGTTTTTACGTAAAAATTAAAAGGCCTTTTTAATTGGAATAGTAAATGACGTCTTTATTTATTTATTAATTATTATAACAGTGCCCTATCCGCATCAATATCTTTTTCCTGAACTATCTTTACTTTTGTTATTGTCGTACCCAGCGGTTCACACCTACTACATAAACTCAAACTTAAATAATCCGATCAACCCAAATAACTCAGTCGGTCTGATTAAAAAGATTTTTTTTATTATTTTTCCTATAATTCTTCACTTCTATCTCAAAAATTACCATTAACATACTAACCTTATGCTATTATATACCTAAAATATCTTAATTTTAAAAATATAATTTAATTTAACCTAAAAAAAAATCCCTAAACATAAAATTCAGGTTAATATGAACTCAATCAGCTTCTAAAATAACTCGAAAATCCCAATCTAAATCTGAAAACCCCCAACCTAAATTCAACTCGAACATAAAAACTCCCAACTCTAATATGATATTTTTTAAACTCATTCAAGTCAGATTATTGGGCCAAATTCATTTTTAACACCCCTAACATAGTTATTATAACATAAACACTTCATTTATTGTTAACATTGATCAATATTAGCTAGCAACACTTTAACACTCATCAGTACTTATAGCAATGTGATATAATAATTATATAATTATTACAATATGAGCACTTTATCTCTTATTAATACGGGTCAATATATACTAATTAAAATTAATTGACATTATATTATTGTAATTATAAATTATAACTGTATATAATTATGTACTAGTTATAAGATGATAACCACTCTAATTGAATAACAACTATGATCTCCTAGAACATAGTTGCTGCGACAGAAAAAAAACAGAGCAGTTTAGAAAAAGTAAAATGTATAAGGGCGGAATGAAATGTTCTTTTATAATAAAGGAAAGATGACAACGTTTTAAATCCCTTTTGAATTTGAGATTTTTTTTTTATTTACAGAGATGGGAAATAAAAATTCAGCCAGCAAAATTAGGCAGTAGAATTTAATCAGTGAAGAACAAGAAGCATTAAATACATGAATGATATGTAAACGTCATGCATGGGTGTCGTTAGGTATTTCAATTAATTGTTTATTTAATTTCAGCAAAGATAATTTTAATAAATACACGCGCTTCGATAAACTTTTGTTTTTAAATTCGTAGTTTTTTTAAAAATAAACTTTGCTAATCGAAAATAAAATTTAACATTTAATTATTATTTTTGGACAGAATTGTCACGCATAATATAATACATGATCTAAGTCTAAGCGTTGTATTCATGACTGATCCAAGAATTAGAGTTTGAGTGAGCTTAAAATTAATATAATATATAATATATTAGTATTAAAAATATAATAAATTATATATATAATAAAAAAATTTATATTACACTATCCTACTCAATACAACAACTAGATGAAACCAAAAAACAATAGAAATCTTACTCTCGTTTTTTTCGACTGCCTCTATTAGCTCAGACGCAAAGAATAGGTAAAATCTTGTTAGAAAGGAAGCAGGACTAAAGTTATTGTTGGTCGATTGAAAAAAAAAATTATAAAGAAAAATTTGATAATTTAATTAGTTTTATTGACTATTTTTGAGGTGGTCGGTCTGGTCCCATAGAAATTTTCTATTGGCCATCAGGATAAATCGGAAAGTGCACGCGACGGTCAGTTCAGAAATCCAACATCTTTTGATTACGCTCCCCATTTGGAGGAAAAATTTCTGTAAATACGCTGTAGCTGGGGTTTGAATCGCGGGAGCCTGGGTGACAACCTGATGTCCTACCGCGGCACCATGACCCAGGGACAAAAAAAATAAAAAGAAGGGAAGACGGAAAGTTGTTGAGTTAGTCACATTAATTATTTTTGGGATGATCGGTCTGGTTCTATGAAAATTTTTTATCGGTCACCAAGGTAAATCGATAAGCGCGTACGGCGGTCAACCTAGAAGCTCAGTATCCTTTAGTTGTGTGTTCCATTTGGAGAAACAATTCCTATAAATATACCATAGCTAGGGATAAAACTACGGATGCTTGGGTGATTACCTGGTGTCTTATCGTGATATCATAGCCCCGAGGATGAGGAAGAAGAAAAAACGAGAGCTAATATTGGAGAAGGATAGAAAAGAAAAATAAGTAAGCTATTGTTGGGAAGAAAAAAAAAACAGAAGGAGAAGATTAGGATAAGGAGAAGTCGAAGTGGTGAGGCTTGCGCGTGAGGCGTTGAGAGCGAAGAGGTACATTGATGGAAGAGAATAGACCAAGTTTGATTTGTAAATTTTCTATTTTTATTTTTTTAAAAAATAAAAATTATTTTTTGGCCAGTAATTTTCACATTTATTTTCTAAAAAAAAGATATCATTTTATGAGAAAATAGAAAAAGTTTAAAAGTGATGGTCTTAGAAAAGGAAAAATGCGCTTTTTCAAAAGATAGAAATAGAAATCAAACACTCACTGAATTTTCTTGAAAACTCCCTAATTTATGTTTAATCGATTCATTTAATCTAATTAAATTTAGTTTGATTAAAACTTAGCCAATCAAAACCAAATCAAACTCAATTTAGACCAACATATATTTTATCTTTGTGTCTACTCAATGAATTTTATTCAACCCTAATTTGATTTTAAATCAGCCCCTTCATTTCATTTCGAGTTTGATGATTCCATTTATTTATTTATTTTGTTAAAAAAAATTAAATAATTAATAAAACTTATATAGATAATAAAATTTAGAAAATTGGGGTGGGCTATAGCCTCGAACTGGCCTAATTGTAGCCTCATCCCTTTTGGTGCCCTAATGTAGCCCCATCCCTTTTGTAGCATAGGGACCGAGAAAGAGAAAAATATCTTTCAAATCTGTAGCAACCCTTTGTACCTTTGTCAGTTTTTCAGATACTAAGTGTGATTCCATGATGAAATATATTTGTCACAAAATTTAAGGTATATTTACAATGAATTCAAAATTTATTACAAAATTTGCAATGAATTTTGATATCTATCACAAATTTTGTAATGAATTTAAAGTTTGTTGCAAAATTTGGCAACAAATTCAAAGTTTGTTGACAATAAAATTTTCAGCACTGATTTTGTGGCAAAAGTTTTTTGTTGCTAATTTTGTGAGAAAAACTATTTTAGTTACTAATTTCGTTTTTGATTAGTGATAATTTATTTTTTATTGCTATATTTGCGACAATTTTTTTTTCACTAAAACCATGTCTTTTTAGTGTGGTTTTGATCTTTTAAATTCAATGTCATTGTGTTGTGATTTCTCCAATAAAGTGGTAATGGTCGTTGAAAATCAACGTGATAATGATCTTGATCCTTCAAAATAAACACTCATAACTATACATAGGAGGCTTAGAACTAGACTTGCACACCATGTATACCCTCTCTATATTCTCCTCTTTCATATTTAGGTTTCAGAATTTCAAATATTCTAGGTCCATCAACGAGTTGTGGTCAAAATATATTGATGGTCTTAGCTAGCTCTGATGGGACCAATCCAAGTCCCGTAGGTTTCTGCTCCTCAATCTCACTATGTTCTAAAGTCTCGGATTTAAGGTTTTCTTAGTCATGCACAACTTGTTTTTAAAAATTCAATCGATGTGTTAATTGGCACATACCCATAATTTCATATAGGAGGTTCAAAAATAGGGTTGCAGACCGCATGCATAGTTGAGATGGTAAGTAGATAGTGGTTTGCCACTTCAGGTCGAGAGGTCGAACCTCAGGGTATAAATCCCCGCACCCTATATAGTTCACCTCCTCATCCCAGCTTTATAAATTTCTATAGTGCTTCTTAGTCTCAGCGTGCCTAAGTCAACATCAAGATAGTGATGTCTTATGAAATCAATATCAAGACAGTGCTAGTTTTACTAAAATAGCACCAAAGTTTTTTTATTTTTATTTTATTTTGATTAATTTTTTCTCTTGTAATTAGCAATAGAGCCATCAATTTGGTCGAGCTTGTTGGATTGACCAGTTCCACTAAAAAATTTAAACGGGTTAAGTTAAAATTTTATCAACCTATTTAAAAGTGGGTTCAAGCAAGCTAAATCGCCTGGGTCGGTGACCTGCACTGGTCCGCCTATAGCGGGCTTGGGTTGACCTACGAGTTGAAAAAAAATTTTATATGTGAGTCACCTCGAAATTTTGATTTAGGAGGCATCATAAACAAATTAAATAGTATGTGAATTAAGGGAAATCATAGAAAAAAGTTCAAAGTTGACAACTAATTTAACAAGTACAAATTATAGAGGGAGTGAATTCGTGTTATTTCGAGCTCTCTAGGCCTATGAGCTAATTTCAGCCAAAACTTGTTTATAGACCAAAAGAGCTCGGAATGATATGAAATTAAGTCCTATGTGTTCTTCTAGTTCTCTTGATTATATCCATACCCTCAAATATCAATTTGACATACTATATTGAAGCAGTAATTTTTTGAACATGAATATATTCAAAAAATCATTCATGTTTAAGAAATCATCGCTCTCATATATATTAGGTCAAATTGATTTTAAGGGTATGAATAAAATCACAAGAATTATACGAATAAATTTGATTCTATATTATTCCAAGCTCTCTAGGCTCCCATTAGTTGATTTTGACTATTATCGGACAAAATCAGCAAATAAATCTACAGAGCTCGAAATGACATGAAAATTGTTAGTGCAATCGACCTCCAAGGTTTTAATATCCGACAAATATGTTTAATGGAGTCTGATCAAGGGAAGTCCTAATTGTGGCTTGACAAGGGTGAGAAGTCAACTAAGTGACTAGTCCTAACTACGCTTAGGTAAGGGAAGTCCTAGTTGCGGCTAGGCAAGGGAAATCTCAATAGATTATGGTGTTAGTTCCCCAAGGTACTTTTGATGTGGTCAACTGAGTTATGTTAGGTCTTGTGTATATTTGATGCCTTGTGTCTAAGTATGCAGGAACTTAGGAACACAAGAAGTCGAGCGGAAGGGCGTAGCTAGCGAGAAGGATGGCATAGGAAGGGAGTTGCTCGGTGCATCCGAAGGATGAGATGCTGCAGAAGAGTACACCGGTGGACGAGAAGGACGCGTGCGGCGGTCCGAGGGACAAGAAGCCAGGGAGGAAGGTTGCTCGAGGAGAAGGTCGGAGTTGGGTTCAAGTGAGCTCAACTCCCGTTAGCCGAAGAATCACCTACGCGAAGAACTACGTGAAAAGATAAACATTTAGCTGAGTTGTGTTGTGGAAGCCGCCTTCCATGGCCGGAAGGCGCCTTCCATGGCCGGAAGGCGCATTCGATAAATAGTACGAAGGTGCCTTCCAGCCTTTGGAGGCACCTTCCAATAGCCATTTGCAGTAGATAGAGTTTTATCCGCTGTGGATAAAATTTATCTGATGGAAGGCGCCTTGGACCATCTTGGAGGGGCCTTCAAGCCGCGGATAGAGTTTTCCAGGGGTTATAAAAAGACTCTTGGACCTATGAAATAAATAACAACTCAAGTATTCATTTCCTAGTAAGTTTCTGATAATTCAGTGAGTGTAAAAGACTTTTCCGCCTTCATCGAAAGAGATATTTAGTGTTTTCTTTTACCTTGGATTAATAACCACCTAAGTTGTAACCAAGTAATTTTCTATGCCTCTTTATTTTATTAGTTGCTAAACTGCTTTAAGTTAATTGTGCTACTAATCTTGTTTGGAAGATCAAGAAAGGTCCTTTTTAATTTATAGGCAATTCACCCCTCCCCTTTATTGGCCGCACGTGTCCTAACAAGTGGTATCAAAGCAAGGTTCACTTCAGAAGGACTAACCGCCATCTGAAGCAAAAGAAATGGCCAGATCCAGCATCTTCCCATCGAAATTTGACAAAGACTTCGCAATGTGGAAGAAGTGCATGGAGGTATTTTTTAAAATAAAATTTGAAATTCTATTAATTAAAAAATATGGTTTTATAGCACCCAAGAATCAACATGGAGCCGAGAAAGAAGAGTACACATGGACGAAGAAGGAACAAGCCGACTTCGTGGCTAATGGAAAAGCGGAGTTCCATCTGCTTAGTGTTCTTCTGCCCCAGGAGGTCAGCCGGATCGGAAGCTACGAATCTACCAAAGTGTTGGATGCTACTCGGAGTTCCATTCTGTTTCCCCTGTACAAAACTTTATACAAGCACAAAACTTTTCCTCGCTGCCTATGTGCTCGTCAGAAGTTAAACTTGGATTGGAAACAAAACTTAACATTTTTACTCCAAGTTCGTTTTTCTGAAGTTAAACTTGGATTGGAAATGATACTTAATATTTTTACTCCAAGTTCAGTCCATGTGTT
>JBBMJZ010021622.1:0-10678 GCA_037833815.1 Zingiber zerumbet | reverse complement strand
GAAGTTGCTGCTTCAACGAACTCCAGTCGACGAGAAGGCAAGCGAGTGCTTACATTCATATTGTTTATTATTGTCTTACTATTCTCTGTATTTGGATCTTGCTGTTGCAAGACACACATTGTGGCGAGGTTTCTCTACCAAGAAGGAGTGTTATTGTTAGCCGGTTCTCCGGGGACTCATCCACCGACGGATTGGTAGGCTTCGTCCACCTTACGGACACGCCGAGGAGTGGGAGTATATCTCCGAACCTCGTTACATCGCTTTGTTTGAGGTTTGAGTTTCTTCCTTTTCCTTTCTATTGGTTTATTTTCCGCTGCGCTAACCAAATTCGTAGGAAGAAATGAGTAATTTGGGGCGGCTATTCACACCCTCCCTCTATAGCCGGCAACCGACGATCCTAATATTTATACTAGAGTAAAATGCTCCCTGATTTAAATCAGTATATATTTTATAATAGGACCGACAATATTAAAACAATAATATTTTTTACTGTAAATAAATAACGATTATGAATTATTCAGGCATCTCATCATTAAGACATTAAATCTCTTATCTAACTTATAAATAAATTTTTAATATCAAATTTACTGACCAATTAGGTTTAAAACTTTTTAATAATCAAATTATGTTAAGTCAAATTTAATGAAGTTTAAATTAGTAAAATAAAAATCAAATCAAACTTGAACTTTCAATAATTTAATCTAGATTCAATCTGACTTAGTTTAACTATTTTATCAAATTAATTAAGAACACAAAGTTTACCTTGTTTACTACCTAATTTAATCTATTTTAGATTCAATCTGCCTTAGTTTAACTATCATATCAAATTAAAGACCAAAGTTTACCTTTTTTACTACCCAATCTGCAAAACTATCTCCTGGAGGAGGGTCCCACAGTAGCTGATGACATGGCATCATTTAATTGGGGAGCTCGACGGGGTCATTTTCTCGTGTCTTTGCCGAAACAAATCGTTGTGTTTACTTTGTGCGTGGGAGAAGGTGATTGACTATGAATTTCTACACCAATACGAATAGGGCTATGAATAGGGCTGTAAATAAATCAAGCCGAGCTGAACTTTAGGGTATTTAAGTTTGTTTGATATGGTAACCAACTCGAGCCGAGCCGAGTTTAAAATAAACCAAGCTTTTGAAATAAGTGTTCAAGCTTGGGTTGGTTTATTTTTTATGAGCTTGAGCTTATTTGAAGCTTGGTTTGAGCTTGATTCGTTTAGATGTTATCAAGTTCTCAATTCAAGCTTGGCTTGAACTTGGTTCGAGCTTAGCTTGAGCTTGGTTCAAGATTGGTTCGTTTAGATATTATCAAGCTCTCAATTCAATTTTGTTTGATTGTTTGAAACTTTTTAGTTGTTTAATTGGTTATTGAGTTTGATAATTTAAATTTATTTATTTATTTTATTGTTTATTTAGCATATTAAAAAGAGTTTTATTAATAAATATGGTTCATGAACGATTGTTCATGAACGTTGTTTACGAGCATTGTTCACGAACGTTAACGAGCCAAACACATATGTGTTCAAGTTTGTTTGTTTAGCTCAACGAGCTGTTTAAGATTGTTTGTTTAATTAACCTTATGAATATTGAATGAACATAAACAAACTCAAACCAAGCTGAACACTAAACTTGTTCACAAATATTTAATTTATTTACAACCCTACTCTATATTGATCATCGGCGCAAAAGAAGAAATAATATAAAGAGAATTTAGAATCATCCTCGCCCTTGCGTCTATGTCAAGGCAAATACATGAGTGTGGTCTAATAACTTGTATACAGCTGGAAGCAAATAGTTGAGTGCTGTATAATAACTTACTTTTAATTGTTACGAAGAACAATTAAAACGGCAAAGGTAAACTTGTATTTACCTTTCATTTATTTTTTTAAAAAATATAAAAATTCAATAGGTTAATTTTCCTCACCTCTAATCTCCTTACGTTCGGTTCCAAATTGCGTATAGCAGAAGAATGTTAAATTACCATTAGTTAAGATTTTATTTTTTAAATGAGGCGCATAACTAAAAGCCAGCCAAGTTCAGTATTATCTAATTCATCGTCTTAAGTTCGGTTCCTAATTAACACGGGCTAATTAGAGTGTTATCTTGCGTAAACTATGACAATTTCATACGGCCACGCAATCACTTTTTGTGTCCGATGGCATCCTCCGTTCTGAATTTGAGCGTCAGGGGCGGCCATGACGCCGTCAGTTTCTGATTATGGCCGTCCACCGCTATCCCATCGATTGATTTTTATCCTCTTTTAGCAATATTTCGTGTTTTTTATAAGCTTTTGTTTTCTTCGAACATGATTGATACAAAAATAGGAATAAGTTCTTCAATCATCTTCCTTCTTTTGATGTTATTAACTTTGATAGAAAATTTTACTTTTCTCAGGGATATGAATTTATGGCAGTAATTTTTTAAATTTATATAATAATTTTTATATTATTATATATAATTTTGGATTAACATAAACGGTCTCGTACAAAATTGACTGTACGTCTCATTAAATTTGACAAATTAAATCACGTGTTCTGATTTTAAAAATCATGTACTCAATTTCATTTTATGCCTGAATTAATTCGAAATATTTTTTAACAATGAATAATAATTTTAATTAATTGTAATCGATTAATTTTAAAAAAATAATTAAAGAGTCTTATATGATTAAAAATCCATTATTCTTGGTGTATCGAATTGGTATTTATAAATATGGATATAATAGAAAAATGAAATGAACAACATAGTTTTATATCATTTTGAACTTTAGGTCCAATTATTATTCTAATAATGATTGATGGACCTAAAAAGTTTAGAATAATATGAAATAAAATATTATATGCTCATTTAATTTTTTTGATTATATTTATATCTTTAAATATTAATTTGATATATCATGTTAAGAGCAATAAATTTTTGAACACAAATCAAATTTATTGAATATATTCATGTTCAAAAAATTATTACTCTCACTATAGTTTATAAAAATAATATTTGAGGGCACATATATAATTAAGATAACTAGACAAACACATAAAACTTTGTTTCATAGCATTTCGAGCTTTTTATGTTCATTAATTAGTTTCGACCAAATTAATTGATAGACCTAGATGACTCAGAATAATATAGAATAAGGGTATATGTGCTCATTTGTCTCTCAAATATCAATTTAATATATCATATCAATATTTTTTTAAATACAAATTAAATTTTTTAGTTGATTGCTACATATATTCATCGCTAATCAATTAAAAACTTTTAAAAAAATTATTAAAAAGTCTTTCATGATCGAAAATTTATTATGCTTTAGCATATAGATATAATTAAAGAGAACTCGATGGATATATAAGATTTATTATCCATTAGTCGATTTTAACTAGTTGATGTGTCTAGAAAGATAAAAACAAAATACAAAATTAAATTTCGTATTTTTTGAATTAATTATCCGAATTAATTATTATAGCATAATAATTAATTCGGAGGGGATAAAAATAGAATTGAATATAATTTCCGATATTTTGAAAAGAAAAATAATTGCCGAATTAAATTTCATTGCTTAAACTATGGACAGCCTTTGAGCTCAAGCCAAGACACGCACTGAGCCGTAACAATGACATTTTTTATTTTGTATTATTTTTTTTTTAATCAAAGATAACCGAACGACGCCGGCGACAGAAGTCGGTGCAGTGAGAAGAAGAGGAGAGTAAAAGAGAGGAATATTTCAGACATTTCCTCACGCATCTTAAAGCCCGACGTGTGACTCAACCGACGGGAATTTTTAACGCGTGGTCAAAGGGAATCACGAAGTTGACGTGTCAGACCCCAGGGCACAACCAGTTCAAAGATGTTGCGCGGCGGGCCCCGCCCACCGACTCTTCTTCGAGGCCCAAAAAAAAATATCTGCATCCTTATCGTTGTTTTACCTTGCTGCTTAAATCGCCGCCGGCTGCCCGCTCTGCGTCACCAATCCAAGCACGCAAACGAGCGCTCCAAAAATTTCTACGCTTATCGCCCTCGACCCACCTCATTGCCTCGATCACAATCGCCACTCGCCGGCCGGTCGCCCGCTCTCTTCGCCATTTCGTCGAGCGACTCGCGTTCAATTCTGCTGCTTTGGTTCTTCCATGGAGCGACCGGCCGGCTCGGGCATGGGAGGCGATGGAAGGAGGCATAAGGGGAAAGCGCAGCAGAAGCTTCTGGTGCTGCCAGAGGGAGCGCGGTCGTTCGAGGAGGTGGCCCCGGCGTCGCCTCGGCCGCTGAAGAAGATTAGAAGCCCAGATCGGTTGGGTCGCTCGTCCAATCCGACCACGCCGGCTTCTTCGCCGAAGCCAATCTTTCCATTCGCTTACGAGGATGCGCAGTCGCTACCGAACTCGTCGGCGTTGGGCCTATCTGGAACCGGTCTGCTCCTGCAGCAGCAGCAGCAGCAGCAGATGATTTCTTTTTCGCAGGGTCATCCGTACCCGATCCGTGGCCATCTTCCCTCGCCATTGTTTATGGCGGAAGGAACCGCCGCGGCGACGGCAGCGGGACAACAACAGCAGATGTACCAGGAGCAGTTGCTCAACTACTGGAGCGAGGCGCTCAACCTGAGCCCTCGCGGTAACTTGGCGATGATGGGCCGTTTGGCGGGGCAGGAGGCGGCGGCCCGGCGTGCCTCGGTGGCGTCGATGTATCCGGGACTCTTCCGTGCGGCGCCGATGTTCGCCTCCCCTGCACCCGCGCCGGCGAAGCTGTATCGAGGCGTGCGGCAGAGGCACTGGGGCAAGTGGGTGGCGGAGATCCGCATGCCGAAGAACCGGACCCGTCTCTGGCTCGGCACCTTTGACACCGCCGAGGACGCCGCCCTTGCCTACGACCGCGAGGCGTTCAAACTCAGGGGCGAGAACGCCCGGCTCAACTTCCCCAACCTCTTCCTCAGCAAGGGCGGCTCCGCCGGCGCTAATAGCAGCAAGGAAGCACCTTCTTGCTCTTCCTTCTCCTCTGCTCCGGCTACTCATGAAACACCGAAGCAACCCCCGCAACCAAAAGCCCAATCCAACACTCCGATACCTCCAGTTGCTCCTCCAATTACGGACACCAGCAGCGCTGCCATGGGAAACTACGATCTCTCTTCTGTCGTTGGTACAGCGGCGGCGCATCCGCCAGGAGACATGGTTTGGGGAGACGCCGAAGAAGCCTGGTTCAACACTTGGGGTCCGGGCAGCCCCGTGTGGGACGACCTCGACGGAGCCAACACTTTTCTCTTCCCTTCCCAGCTCACCAGCATCGCCGAAACCGACGAGGAATACTCCAACAACCCCGCACCTCTTCCTCTTCCTCCTCCTTCCACTGCCCCTTCTCACTCTCCTCTCTTTTTTACGTGGAAGGAGTGATCACACCTCACAACCTCTCCTCTCCTCTCCTCTCCTCTGTTTCATATAGGAAATTAGACAAACACATGAAGACACACCGATTGCAGAATTTTAACGCCAGATTAGAACAGTTCACAGATTGCAGTCTTTTAATGCCGATCTGTGGAACTTACACTTGCGCAAGCAGAGGAGTATGATTTAAAGCATGTATTCCTCTCTGCTGCTTCTCTTCATACATTCCAAGGGCTCCCCTGTTCTGGCTGCATTTTTCAGGCCACAACAGATCGATGCCCGTCCACCTCTTGCTTCCTCATTTCATCTTTAATCGACCTCTTCCATTCACCAAGTTTAAGTTTCTAGCTTTGATCTTATCATTTAGTTGAAGTACTTATCACACAAGCCACACACGGCCTGCAGCTTGACGAACGCTTTAGAATTTAAACAAACAATCTCCTCTGCATTTTGTACGCAAAAGGATGGAGATAGTTTTGGGTTCTCCGTTCATGTATAAGCTTGGATATGATCGTACTAGCCAATGCATGTTAAGTTATTAATTTATGGGTTTTTTTTCCCTCTCACTGTTCTTGATAAGAAAATAAGGTTTTAAAACAAGGAGAATGCTGCAACGTTCTTCCCTATGTACTCTCCGTTATGAAAATGGATCGTATCACTCTTTTTTTTGTCAAATAAATTATTTAAAAACTTGTATTGCAATCAAATTTATTTCATAAAATTATGTCTATGATTTTGATATTATTTTAATAATTTTGGTCCAATTAGTCTGGAGGTGGTGGAGGATCTTAATCCATCAAATAAATTTGAAAGGACTACTGAATCCTAACACGACTCAACTATGTAATGTTGTACAAGCAGTCGTTACTTTAAAAAAAAAAATACACACAGATTTATTCACGATAATTTAAAAAACTTTTGAGTATATTAAATTGATTTGGTAATTGTGAGTGCATTTTGTTTTTTTGAAATAGGATGAACCCCGGATATGGGGCTCGTTTCAATTTTTTAAAGGTTTAGATACTTGCTTGCTAAATTGCCTGCGGTATTAGTTTCCGCTTTTCCGTCGAGGTAAACCCTTCGTCTATCTCAGATTGAGCTCCCTCCATCGTCGCCGTCGCCGGCATCGTACTCTGCGTCGATGTCCGGACAACTCCAGGGCGGGTCGCCGTCCAACCACTCCCTCGCCTTCCGTGTCATGCGCCTCTGCCGCCCCTCCTTCCAGGCCGAGGAAGCTGTCCTCCGCCTCCTCGATCCCCTAGACCTGCTAGCCGCCGAGGACATCCTCGTAGATCCAAGCCTCCCGCCCGACGATCTTCTCCGGATCTCCGACCCTTCCACCCCGGACGCCGTTGCCAATAGCGACTTCACATTCCGGGATCGATTCCAGATCCGTAACCCTGTCGACGCCATGGCCCTCTCCGGCCTCCTTATCGTCCCTCAATCATTCGGGTCCGACCATTGGCGTGTCTTTCTGTAGCTCTAATTAAGTTGGGCGCTGATCTTGATCCCCGTGTTCGTCTTTGTTCTGTTTGTAGAAATATTTATTTGGGCGAGACGTTCTCGAGCTACATCAGCGTCAATAACAGCTCTAAATTCGAAGCACGGGACGTGATCATTAAGGTGATTTGTTCTGGTCTTTTGCCTCTGCCGAAGTTGATTTTACAGCAGGTGTTCTTTGTCTAATTGTTCACATTTTATCCGCATTGCTGTAGGATTATTGGAAACCTTTACTCTATTGTTTTCTTTACTTTTACCTAGTTACAGTTTTAAGCATGGATATCAACAAATATTTCAACGGGGAAGTTTGGATGAACATGTACCGAAAGGTGTTGTTTTGCACCCTGTAATTTCTCTCTGGGATTCATACTGTTGTTTTCTGAAGAAATGCAAATTACTACTTTCCCGAACATTAACGGAAGGAAGCACGTAGAAATCTTGTTGGACATGCTGAATAGTATTTCATTTCCTAGTAGTAGGTTTCTTACTGCTGTCTTCAATGTATCAGTTGCAACAGCATGGAATCAGGGTTTGCTAGGACCAGTGAATTCTAGTACAATTCAAAGGAAAACCCTGCAATCTTTTATTGAAGATAGACAGAAAGCTGTTAAAGATGCTGACTTGCTGGAGTAGCAAAATTGTACATTAAATTGTATATGCACCCTTTGCAGTTTATTGGTCCATGTACTCCATTTTTTCTAAAATATCCACTCTAGTGCATAATTTGATTAATTAATTCTAATAAGTAAATACACATATTATATCATCTAAGTAATTTTATTCTCTGTTCTTCATTTGGAATTACCAAACATAATCAAATATTAGACAACATCAGCTCTTTAGGACGAGTGTCAGGGTTATTTTAACTCTACATGGTACCCACTACTAGATTAATAAGTAAGAGCCCAAGGTAGGTTGAACCAGCCATAGCTTCTGAACCTATATCCCGAAAGTAGACTAAATGGCATATTTTGCACATATATATATATATATATATATATATTGTGCATATCAACTTATATAAGACTAAATGTCATATTCTCTGCTAAAGTGGAGAATTTAGAAAAATATGGGATGAATGGAAGGACAGTAAATTACAAGGGTGCACGCAAAATCTACCATATGATGTACATAGATTCAGTTGAGTTAATTTTTAGCATTTGTGTTACAAGAGATATAGTACAGAAATGAAAGCACCGAAAACAATTAGTGGAAATTTAATTTATTTGTGAGATTGAATTTGATTTCCATCTTATGTTAAGCACTTTTCTGACAAAGAAATATGATGTTTGGGCTTTTGTAATGATAGCTTGTGTGGTTGGTTGATTGAGTATAAAAATGTAAAACTAGTACAAAAGTAATGCAATGAAGATAGTCGTCCTCCAACTGTTTCGGAATTTTGCACAATATTATTAGTTTCTGTATATATGTTTTACTAATCGAGTTTTGAGCCTTGACAAGTAATAATTTGTAATTCCCAGGCAGAAATTCAAACGGAAAGGCAAAGGATTCTGCTTTTGGATACGTCTAAATCACCTGTTGAATCAATACGTTCTGGTGGCAGATATGATTTCATTGTAGAGCATGATGTTAAAGAATTGGGGCCTCACACGTATGTTATTATGTTTTTACTTGCGACAATTTGATGAAAACACTAATAATAACATTTTTTAACTGGTTCTTCTTGCAACAAATTTTAGGCTTGTTTGTACTGCTCTGTACAATGATGGTGACAGCGAGCGGAAATATCTTCCTCAGTTTTTTAAATTTATTGTTAACAATCCACTTTCAGTTAGAACAAAGGTATTCTAACTTACTATTTCATTGCTGTCATTAGTATGTTGAGTCCTGTTATTATGGATTCTGCTTGCTGATTAATCTTTAGCTAAAAGGGAATTCCAAAGATCTGTTTTCTGTCACTTACTTTTGTTCAATACTCTGGATCTTAATATCTTTATGCCTAATAGACTTTATTTTTTTCTTAATTTTTAAAATGACATGTTCTCTTCTTTTTGTCTTTTCAGGTTCGCACAGTCAAGGTATGTTTTTTTTCTGTGGTTTTTGCCCACAATAACTTATTGTACGTTGCTGAATTTTCCTTTGATTGTCTTTTGAATTATATCTTAAGATTGGATGCCCTCCCTAGGGAAACAAGGTATTTAATAGCTTACAAATTATTTAACATGATATTGAAAACGAAAAAAATGTGTGATAATGAAGGATAAATACTCTAGTTTCTTTATATAAGAACAAGGGAGACATACAAAATTGTGCAAACTATAGGGGTATTAAACTAATAAGTCATACCTTAAAACTTTGGGAAAAAGTAATAGAAAAAAGATGAAGAAAGGAGGCCACCGTAATCGAAAATCAATTTGGGTTTATGCCTGAAAGGTCGACAATAGAAGTTATACATCTTGACATCTTCTTAGACAATTAATTGAAAAATATCGGGAGCAAACATAAGATCTACACATGGTATTTATTGACTTAGAAAAAACTTATGATAGAGTCCCAAGAGAAATTATATGAAGAATTCTAGAAAAGAGAGGTGTTAGTGTAACATATATTGAACTAATTAAGGATATATACGAGGATGTAACGACTAGAGTAAAGACTTCAGGCGGAGTAACTGAAGCATTTCCAATAAAAATAGGGTTACATCAAGGATCAACTATAAGTCCCTATCTTTTTACATTAATTATGGACTAACTCACGTATTCAAGACACAGTAGCATGGTGTATGCTGTTTGCAAATGATATTGTTTTGGTAGATGAAACACGTGAAGGAGTAAATGCTAAACTAGAATCTTGACGGGAAACAATAAAATGGAAAGGTTTTAGGCTTAGTAGAATAAAGACAGAATATATAAAATTTAAGTTTAGCAATATTAGATATAATGAGACAATTGTTAATATAAAAGACAATGAGTTGCCCGGAATCGAGAGATTTAGATATTTAGGATCATTTTTACAAAATGATTGAGGGATTGAAAGAGATATCTTACATAGAATACAAGTAGGATGGTTGAAATGGAGAAAAACGTCGAATGTTTTATATAACCGTAAATACCTCTAAACTTAAAATAAAATTCTACAAAACTGCAGTTAGACCTGCTATATTTAGAGTTGAATGTTGGGATATGACTCGAGTACATGAGCAGAAGATAAGAGCTATAGAGATGATGATGTTAATGTGGATTTGTGGACATACAAGAATGGACACAATAAGAAATGAGAGCATTAGAGCGAAAGTCGAAGTTGTATCTATTGAGGGAAAACTCCAAGAGACATGTTTAAAATGGTACCAGTATGTATTTAGACGACCAATAAAGGATCCAGTTAGGCGACGTGAAATTATGACAAACACATATCAAACGAGAAAAAGGAAGACTAAAAAAGACTTGGTTAGCAACAATAAAATAAGATAAAATATATTTAAATATAGATGATGATATAGTTGGAGATAGAGTTTAATGGTATAAAATGATCTAAATAACTGATTCTACCTAGTAAGGATAAATCTTAATTGGTGTAGTATGTTGTTGTAGGGATAATGGTAACTATGTGTGGTAGGTGACTTTCTTGACTGGCAAGGAAAAGCTTAGCTTTCAATTTCATATTATTATTTATCAGCTATAAATTCAGTTCAATAACAAGCTCCTCCCTCAACTCTTCAAACGATAATTAATAGGGAAGCTTCCCGCTATAATGTTGTGGTAGAATATTCATATTTTCATTTAGGTACTCGTGATTCGATCTCTAATTATAATATATTTATAAGAATTTTTTCTACAAATA
>JBBMJZ010021596.1:0-10680 GCA_037833815.1 Zingiber zerumbet | reverse complement strand
CTCTGATACCACTTGACATGTGTAAGCTAGAGGGGGTGAATATCTTTGATCGCTTCTCGGCTTCATTTTGTGTTCATTGTTGAATGCACAGTGGAAACTTCAATCAACTTGGACGCCACATGTACAACACCTTGATTTTACTTGGTATCAACTTCCTTAAAGTGACTAATCCAAGAGGATACACTCCTCGCTCATAGCTTCCACTAAGAACTTCTTCCTTCTCAAAAATCTTTTGGAGGAGGAGAAATTTTTACAAGGTTGAGCACAAGAATATAACAAGAAGGCAAAAATATACCAGCAAATGAAAGTCAATAAACTTTACATATGAGATATTTGTTTTTGGATGCTTGTTTGTCGCTTTGGGTAACCTCTTGTTGGTTGGAAATGCAACAGAACTTCACCTCTAACCCCTCAAGAATCAGCAGCATGAAATTTCCACAAAATCCCATTTTCTATGGTTGTTTTCAAGCTGACAAATGCCTCCCAATCGATTGGCAAATTAGCCTTACCCCCAATCGATTACCACGTCAAATCTGATCGTTCAAACTTGTAGAATGGATTATTTTTCTCTTGAACAATCAATTGGTGAGTCATACCAATGGATCACTGGCTTCTAATGGATTGTCTCAATCGATTCCAATTGATTAACAATGCTGAATCGATTTGGCAGACTTTTGTTTCCTCGCAAAACTTCTGCCAATAGATTGCCTTAAGCCCAATCAATTTCAAACCCTACTATGCTCTCGAAATAAGCTCTCAATCGATTTCTTTGGGACAATCGATTATAACAATTGATTGCCCAACCTTTAACTCTAAATCCAAGTTTAGGGTTCACCAATCGATTGTCACCTCTCGCCAATTGATTGGTAACTCTAAATTCAATCTTTTCAAGGTTGAATTTGCTATTTGACTGGTAACTAATTGACCTCAATCTACCAGGACTTCCTTTGCCCAACATCTAGTCATTCATGATCTGTTGGGACTTTCCGTTGCCTAGTATCCGGTCAACTTTGACCTACCAAGGCTTCTTCACCAAGTGTTTGGTCCTCCTTGACCCACTAGGATTTTCTCTTGCCAACCTTCCCATTGGACTTCCAATCATTAAGTGTCTGGTCAACATTTGACCTACTTGGACTTTTAGCCAACAAGTGTCTGATCAACCTTTGACCCACTTGGACTTTCCTCTTACTAACCTTTCCATTGGACTTTTAGTCACTAAGTATCCGATCAACCTTTGACCCACTTAGACTCTCCTCTTGTCAAGCTTCCTATTGGACTTTCAGATAAAAATTACATTGGTTTAATTTGGGATTGATTCAAAATTGATTTGGTCAAGTTGTGGCCAAACCAAGTTTAAGTTTTAAATCGATTCAATCGGTTTAAAATGAATTAGGGTATTTTTGAGGAAACTTCTCTTTCATTATTTCTCTCCTTTTTCTCCCTACATATGTTGTAGCCCCATCATACCGTACACCATCATCATACCTTTACTCATCCCTCTCTTTTATTTTTCCCTTCCTCTTTTTCCCCATTTTCTTCTTCTTCTCTTCCCTAATGGTAGTAAACTTATGATTTTGTCTTCTCCCCTTCTCAAGTACAAGAGCTCTCTTTTATGCTGGGTTCCAGAGTGAAATCAAGCATTAAAACACAATAGAAAAAGGAACTCACCAGAGATCCATGGGAATTCTAATTACATTGTTGGTATGGAAAGATACCTCTAGATGCACAGAACCTTTGTGAATATGGAGAGTCAAATCGATCTAAGCATCATCATAGTGTTCGGGCCTCTTTGGTATCCACACGAGCACAGCCGTTATCCATCTCATGAACACAATTAGAGTCTCATGTTGTCGTACACGTATTGATAGCTACCATACGTATATATAAGTTGAGATCAAACCATAACTTTTAGTGTTATCACAATCTTATCAGATAAGATGTGTTCTTAACCTATGCTATCACTAAGTCTTATCTAATAAGACTTGTAAAATGTGGTCTAGTCTTATATATCTAATAAGGCATTATCTAATAACATGGACTTCATTCGTTTGGGCTTATTTAAAAAACCCAAATGAATATTGGATTAACCATTACTCTAATAAGTTTAAGATCTAAAACTAATTTTAGACTTAAAACTTAGGGCCACTTTATTTTAGTCATGCTAAAATAAAATAAATTCTAAAATTAATGCGTTCTATGTGTGTGACTCAATAGGTTCTCATAATTTTGGTAGTGACTCTAAAATTATATTTTAAAGACACAAGTAATGAGTGACATCTAGCAATACATCATGACTATATATCCAAGTTACAAGAATGTTGTAGATCCGACCTAACCTGTGTATGACCACTTCTATTGTATGATTTAGTCTTTTTGTTCATAATATCTAAATTGATTTACAAGGCATAGATTGTGTCATCCTTTTATTAATCTATGTGTTTCTTGATCTCTAAGTTGACTTACTTAACCAAATAAGTTCAATATGTCATATTAACTTATTTGAACATGATCATGCATTTTAGTAGTCCTACTTAATTAAAAGACTCACAGACATCACGTCCATTAAATGGAATGAACAAATTTCATCTACATCACTCACATCCCTATATATAACTCATTGCATACCTAATGAACAACTTTATAATATAATCAACCTTCTTACAAGTGGTGTTTATCGATACTAAAGTATACAACTTCTTATGTAAGGAATCATAGTGACTTCATGTCAAAGTACTGTTTATACTAATAGTTACTATGCGAATATTTATAATACTCATATAACATAATCCATGAAATATTTTCATTGCGACTCAATTCAGTACATATTCTCTAATATATATTTATGTATTAACTAGATATCTTATATCCATAACTTATGAGATTAAGTCATAAGCTAACATTCATGCTAGTCTCAATGCATTAATATTACCCTTGTATATTAATACTTCACTAGGAATAATTAAGAGTGGTGTTCTAGATATCTATAGTCTTTTACAATCAATTCAACTAATTGATATATTATAGAACAGAATCTACCACTATAGGGCATTATTATATTTATTTAAATTTACATAAATGTAAAGTAAATATAATGAACACAAAATATTACATTTTATTAAAATATAATGCAATAATCTCATATCAATCATCTCATGATTGGCTTTAGAATTGACACTAACAATTTCTTCTCCTTTATCTTCTCTAACAAGCAAGAAATGCAGCATCAACTGTTGCTCTCTTCCAGCAACAAGAGCAGCCCACGCATCTTCTTCCTCTTCTTGTGCTCTCTAAGGTTTTGTTGGCATCGCAAGAATAGCCTTGTTTTATCTTGTCTTACTCTCTTTATGTCGTTGATGAACTCACCGAAGGTAGTCAAGGTTAGTAATTAAGAAGGTAAAGCTTTCCTCTTTTGCTTCTTCCTCTCTATTTTCTCTTCTCGATTTTTCTAATAAAACATCGGTCTTCCTTTTATTTTTTCCATCGAGTACTCCTTTACAAGCAATTTTTTCCCCTTTATCCAACCATAGCAACAACAAAAGGAGTAAGTTATTCTTTTCTTCTTTCATATTTCATTAATTGAAGGAAAATTATAAAGTATAAACTTTATTTTATTAGGTTCCTAGTTAGAATGATTATTTAGATCAGAATGGAGGTCTCATATGTAGGAATGCTAAATATTATGAGGAAGTGAGATCACAAATAATTTTTTGACTTTAAGTCATAGATAAACTCTAGAGATCAACAGATCATTGTTTCAACTAGAACCAATGGCTAAGGTCAAAATTTTTTAATTTAAGTTCATTTTCAACTCATCAATTTAAAATTTAGGCTTTTGGATTATGAAAATCGACTTACACTAATGCTTGAATTTTCTAAAATTGTCCTTAGTCGAAAATACTTGTTACGCAACTGTAGTAGAGTAAGTGTAGATGATACAATCTTTCAAGACTTGGCTTGATGAAGTTCTACATTAAGGATTTGAGCGGAACAACATGGATAGATCTAGAAGATCATTGGGACTTTTCAAAGTTTGTATACGTGCTAAAGAGGTTCGATATGAAAGGATTCAAGAGGAAAATGCTTACAATATTATATGACATAACTTTTTTTTATAATTCAGTTATCCAACTCTTCAAATCGATTAATTTAGTTACAATGAAAGGATTCAAGAGCATTCCAAGGATCCACCCGTGCACACTCTCCACTATGAAAAGCTCCTTTTCAGAAACACTCCGGAGGTGGAGAAACCTCGTACAACACTCTCAACAAGAATACAACACACACAAGAAGTAAAAATAAGATTACAAGTGAAAAACCTCTTCTTACTCAGTCTCTTTTTGATGTAGAAGCTTTATAGCTTGGAAATACAGTACTTCAACCCTAAGTTCCCAAGAACTGGTGGTGAGTGTCGTGTGAAGAAGATAAGAAGAGATACGCCGTTTGAACTCACCATCGCCTTTATATCTGCTCTTCTAGGGCTCCCAATTGATTAGGTCTGCTCCTAATCGATTGTCAAGTCAGACAACGTGATCCTAGCCGTCCAAATCTCACAACCTACACAATAGTTATATCCCAATTGATTGACCAATCGATTGGGGAGACTTTGATCAATCTACCAATTGATCTAGAGCATCTTTGTGATCTCACAGAAAACTCCAAAATCGATTGACTAATCAATTCCGGCTGCCTCGCATCCTCTCAAGAAAAACTTCCTCAATCAATCGGCTGATCGATTGGAGTGTCCCAATTGATCAGGGGTGTCCCAATCGATTAGGTTATCGATTGGGAAATCTTCTATGCTCATGTGATAACCACCCAATCGATCGAAGATTGATTAGGCTTTGGCCAATCTATCAACTGATCGATTGTCCAGCCCTATCTCGCCAAACATAAGTCTAGGATTTCACATCCAACATCCCGTCAACCGTGACCTATTGGAACTCCTCATTGCCTAGCATCTAGTTGACCTTAACCTGTTGAGACTTCGTCATCAAGTGTCCAATCAATGCTTTGACCCACTTGGACTTTTCCCTATATGCCAAGTGTCCGACAACCTTAACCCACTTGGACTTACCGTCTCATGTCAAGTGTCCGGTCCTCCATGACCCACTTGGACTTCCAAACATCAGATGTCCGATCAACCTTGATCCACTTAGATTTCTACTACCTAGCTTCACTCGCCAAGACTTTCTCACTGCCTAGTTTCACTCACTAGGACTTTCACCTCACTACCTAGCTTCACTCACTAGGACTTTCACCTGGCTTCACTCACCAGAATTTTTCTTCTACCTAGCTTCACTCACTAGGACTTTCAGCTGGTTTCACTCACCAGGATTTTCCTTCTGCCTAGCTTCACTCACTAAGACTTCCTAGTCAAGTATCTAGTCAAGCTTGATCTACTTAACTCTTCTTCATATCAAATTGGTCAAACCTTGACCAGAGGGGAATTACTCCAACAATCTCTCCAAACAGATGATTGCACTTGCAATCTCCATATATTGTCAAACATTGAAACTCAAACATCAAGACTCAAGCTTGATTCAACTCAAGCTTAGTCAACCTGGTCAACCTTAACCCAAGGAAAATTATATCAACAATCTTCCTCTTTTTGATGTTTGACAATACGTTTAAGTTAGGCTAATCTCATAGTCTCAACTACTTCTTCATGCCAAAATATGAATGAGGGTTTCCTTTATTCTCTCTCCTTCTAAGAGGGTAAACTCCCCCTTTGGGTAATGAAGGCCTAACTTAAACCTTACATTCTTCTCCTTTTGCACATATTAAAACTCACCCCTTGAAGAGTTATCCACAAATTATTTATAACCTCACTTGTTGTTCACAACATCATAATGAGGCTCTCATATCCTTCATTATCTCCAATGTTCACCCTTGAGCATTAACCCATCATGCAATGCTCATCCTAGAGCATTCATACTTTACAATGAAGATATCCAATCTTCCATTATTTTCCAATGCTCAAAGTTGAGCATTTATCACAATAAAGTTTCCAACCTTCCATTGTGTCATTGTTTTGGGAATAAAATTAAAATCATGTCTTTAAGGAGTAGCTCCCCCTTGAAATATGCGCTAAACTTCTGTCATTGTACCAACAATGACTTAGAGTTCCTAAGATTTTAAGAAATCTAAAATTTAAAGTTTTGAAATTCAAGAATCAATATTGAATGCAACCTCATCCTAAACTTCAAATTAGACTCCTTAACCATTCCATTCTTGTTTTCATAAAAAAAAAAACTATCCTTAAATATTCATAAATGAATTTCTTAGGATTAGGGATGGTTAATCTGACTAAATGTGGCTTAAATAAATGAAATCAGACATTTACAACTAAAATCAGCTTTTCTAATCGATTGAAATTGAGACTCAATCAATCAAAGCTATTCAATCAATAAGTCGAGAGCTTCTGTTCACAGGAAATGCATTTGAATCAATTAGTTGATCGATCAAGACAGGGTTGAAGCGATCAACTAATCGATTCTACGAGGCTCTGTTCTTGAAAACCCCAGTTCAATCGATCGGATGATCGATCGAACATCCCAATCGATTGACTGATCGATTGAGTTTCTAAAATTTCTGATTTCAAAATCAGACTGAATTTTAGAAATTTTTAACTAATTCTACATTTATCAAAAATTCATGAAATTTTATATAGACATTTGTTATACCATATACTATTAAGAAAAAATAATTTTCTATAAAAAATAATTCCTATTTTCAAAGATTGACACAAACTTGGAAACTCTTGAAAACTTCAATGTCTAACTATACAATGGTGATTCCTATCAAAAGATAGTCTTCACCAAAGTTTTCCAAAAGTATTTTGAAATCATTTTCAAAACTAAATTTCCAACCACGATCTTGGAGCTAAATGCACATAACTTATACATTTACTTTCCCCATGATTGGATAACACATAACTATGTGTTTTGATGAAACTAAAATATAAAAGATGTACTAAATCAACATCTTGAATTTTGTTCATGCTCCTAACATCTCACTTATATCTATTGTGCATCAAGACATATATAAGTCATATAATTCTTACGAGATGTAGATTTTGATTTTATCCCAAACTAGAGTATCATGTATTTCTATCTAGGCATTAAAAGATGATTATCCACCTAGGATGTCATTTGTTAATTAATATCTTTGTCCTTAATCACAAGGAATTAAAATAATACATGATGATTTATGGCATACATCAAAATGAATAAATTTTAAAAGAAAATATGCTATAGTTACATGATGTATGTATGACATGACATGGTATTTTTAGTTTTTATTTTCATAATAATATGAATGTAAAATATAATGTCATGGCATATAATAGACAAACAATCATGACAATTTAGCATAAATGATATACCTAGATTATCTATCTAAGTATCTCTAGTTAATTGCTAAACCAAAATTAATCCTAGATGACCCCTTTTCTCCTAAAAAGATGTCAAGATTCTAACTAGGCATCTCTTTTGCTTTTCCTATTTGTGTCAATCTTAATTAAGTCCAATTCCTCAAATTTTGGTATAATTTACTCTTCTAAAGAGTAAACATGTTAAACTTCACATTTTCAAGGAGTACAACTACCTTGAAAATACTCTCAAAGTGTCAACTTCTTCAAGATTAAGTTAACTACCCTTCCAATTGTAGTTGACACTCACTAAATCCATCTAGGGTGTAGAGAACACACTCCTAAGAGCCTAAAACTGATTGGTGATCCTTGGGTGTTCTAGGTATTCACTAGGGATGACTTCCCTTGATACCTTCCTACTGACCTTCCTAGGCTTCTTAGAAGCCTTAGTCATGTTCATCTCCTCTAAGTCAACTCTAGGGATAGCTTCCCTTGTGACCTTCTTGGTGACTTCCTTAGACTTCTTTGAAGCCTTAGTCACACTGGTCTTTGCAAGATTAGTTCTAGGGATGACTTCCCATGTAACCTTGGCTTGACTTCTAAACCTAGGGTTAGTTCCATAACTATACGGAACCTTATGATATGAAGTCACATCCTTCTTGACTTTTGGTTTGTATCCCAAACCTTCATGGCCATTTGATGGCTCTTGTTTTCCTAAACCTAGGTTATGCTCATTTTTCCCCTTAAAGATATTTTCCATTCTTTTTAGGGTCTTTTCCAATTTATCAAGCCTTAACCTTAAGACTTAATTTTCCTTCCATAAATCCATAGATTTGGATTTGTCTTGAGTCCCTTGGGTATTTTTATTTCTAGGTATATATCTAAAATCCTTAGAATTCTTACCTAATTTGTTATCTACCTTCCTAACTTTAGGTGAGGTAGTTTTAGCATGATATGCTATATATTTTTCTTTAACCCTATCATGCTTTCCTTTTTCATAATAAATTGTATTAAAATTATATAAATTCAAACTAGAATGCATTTTATCATAATTTAAAGGAATAGTTTCAACAAATGATACCTTGGGTTTGCTCTTGTAAGCTCCCCCTTAATTTTACCTTCCTTCTTTGGCTTTGGCTAGATTCTTCTCCTTTGGACATTGGCTCCGGTAATATCCATTTTGTTTGCACAAGAAGTACACAATGCGCTCCTTGCCCTTCCGTATTATGGGGCCAACTTTTCTTGGCTTCTCCTTAGCCTTTGATGCCACTTGACCCTTCTTCTTGGTTAACTTAGGGCACTTATTCTTGTAATGCCCTTTCTCACTACACTCAAAACAAATATATAATTTTTATTATTATAAATTGAAATCGTTATACCTTCACTATAGGGATGGTACATAATCCTCTATTTGATTTTTCTTGACTTGTGGAGGGGGCACCATCTTCCTCTCCATTTGACTAGGAAGTAGATCTTTCTTCTTGCTTCGGTGTCAATGAATGATGTTCCCCCTCAATCCTAGAGGTGGAGGCCTCTTCATCTTCATCCTCATGCACATGAATCAAGGAGTACACTCCTTTGCCTTTGTCTTCGTGCTCTCTTGAGGATGGTTCTTCTTCACTTTCTTCCTCCTCTTCAGATATTGAGCATCTCTCAACCTCCGAATCTCCTTCCTCTTCCTCTTGATCCAATGAGTTGTCCTCTTTGGATTTTTCTTGATTTGGTGTAGTGGAGGGTTCTTCATGGATTCTTACTAACTTACTCCAAAGCTCCTTAGCATCTTGATAACCTCCAATTTTACTTACAATATTGCTTGGCAATAAATTGACCAATAATTTGGTCACTTTCTCATTTACCTCACTTTTTTGAATTTGCTCTTGACTCCATTTGCTTCTTTTGATGATTTTTCCCTTGTCATTTTTCGGAGCTTGAAAGTCTTCCATTAAAGCAAACCATAGTTATATTTCCACCATCAAAAAATTTTTAATCTTTGATTTCCAAAGATCAAAACTTGAAGATATGTATGGTGGAGGTGCCCTTGTGCCAAATCCGAGTCCATCTCAGAATTCCATCTTGAAGTTAAGCTTGTTGATGAAGTCTTTGATTTGTTGAAATTAGGGCTTCAACTTCTTCTACCTCTAGCTCTTTGTCCTTCTGACGATGAGTCCGGTGAAGAGTGGCCTTGCTCTAATACCACTTTTGGACACTTTGAGAGCTAGAGGGGGTGAATAGCTCTTCTCGCTCGCTTGCTCGCTTCGTTGATGTTGATGCAACGAATAAACCTAAAGCGATAAACTCCCTAATGCTAACACTAGGATTTACTTAGTATCCATCTCAAGAAGAGGTGACTAATCCAAGGATTCACACCGTGCACACTCTCTATGATAAAAAGCTCCTTCTCGAAAACACTCCGGAGGTGGAGAAACCTCGTATAACACTCTCAATAAGAATACAACACACACAAGAAGTAAATGCAAGATTACAAGTGAAAAACCTTTTCTTGCTTAGTCTCTTGTTGATGTAGAAGCCTCTTGTAGCTTGGAAATACAGCTACACTTCAACCCTAAGCTCCCAAGAACTGGCAGTGAGTGTCATGTGAAGAAGATAAGAAGAGATGTGCCATTTGAACTTGTCATCACCTTTATATCTGGCCTTCTAGGCCTCCCAATCAATTGGGACTGCTCCCAATAGATTGCTATGTCAGATCCGCGCAATCTTAGCTGTCCAAACCTCGCAATCTACAGAATGGTCATATCCCAATCGAATTGGGAGGTTTTGATTGATCGACTAATCGATCCAGAGTACCTCTGTGCTCTCACAGAAACCCCTAGAATTGATTGACCAATAGATTTCGTTTGACTCACATTCTCACAAGAATTGATTGATTGGAGTATCCCAATCAACCGGCTGATCAATTGGAGTTTCCCAATCAATCGGCTGATCAATTGGGAAACCCTCTGTGTTCACGCGATAACCATCTAATTGATCGACGATTGATTGGGCTTTGGCCAATCAATCAAATGATCAATTGTCCAATCCCACATCCAACATCCGATCAACCGTGACCTATTGGAATTCCTTATTGCCTAGCATCTAATCAACCTTGACCTGCTGAGACTTCATCACCAAGTATCCTGTCAATCCTTTGACCCACTTAGACTTTTCCCTATATGCCGAGTGTCTGGTCAAACTTGACCTACTTGGACTTACCATCTCGTGCCAAGTGTCTGGTCTTCCATGACTCACATGGACTTCCAAACACCATATGTCCGATCAACCTTGACCCACCTAGATTTCTATACCAGGCTTTA
>JBBMJZ010021564.1:0-10680 GCA_037833815.1 Zingiber zerumbet | reverse complement strand
GTAAGGCTGCGTACAATGGATCCTTCCCCGGGACCCCGCATAGCGGGAGCTTCGTGCACCGGGCTGCCCTTTTTTTTCTATTTGAAATTTTACAAGCTGTTAAAAGCAAACTAAATTGTTAAAGTTTTGTACAAATAAATTGAATATTTCCTTAGTGTTATCAGCTTGTGTTCGTTGTTTTAGTCTAAATATTAAAACTGTAAAAAGTTTGATTGTTGTTTCAATAAAAACCTTGCTTAAAAGGCAATGTTAATCTATTTTTGATTGACATGTATGTTTATTGTTCAATTTCAATTTCAATTTCAGTCAGGATTGACCAAAAATTTAGGCTCAATTTAGAAATTGAACCATAAGGTTTCAGTTTGGTATTGATTTGGGTTTTTTAAATTGAAATATTTTGGTTTGGTTTCAATTTTTCTTACCAAAACAATAAACCAAACCACATCCACCCTAACTTCATAGAAAACTAAGTTGAAGACTATTTTCTCCTAACATATGAAGTACAGGCCATATGAAGTCAGTTTTGAGAGTTGGGACTTGCAGTGATGCCTTTGATTTTTGAAATTAAGAAGGTACCGCATGGAATTCATGCTCTTTTATGATCTATTTTTTCCTAGATACTAATTGATGGGTCATCTTCTACATGATGTAATCATTTTCCAAGAAACCTATGCCTATTCACCAAAAAAATGTGACATCCTAATTTAGTCCCACTTGGTGAGATAGAGCTAATGAATGGCAAATTTTAAGCTTAGATGAGCAAGTAATATTAATTTGGACTAAGCATTTGTTTGTCAATTTTTAGCAACAGGTTAATGTTTCAATTCTCCTGCCTAATGAGTCCTGATAAAATGCTCCCCATTAGTCTAGGATTGTTGTGTTAAATATTGGAGTTATTTTCTAGAAAGCCAAAAAATTATGATCAAGATTTTGCACTCAGCTGTTCATTGGCACTAGCGGGGGTAGGGAGAATTGGGACTAGTGATGTTACAAATTTATGAATTAAGCTTGCAAAGGGATTCTTGGAAGGAAAACGTGAAAGTCAGAAGTTGAGATGTCATATTATGCTTAGGTTACAACTATGAAAGGTAATTAATCTAAGATCATCATATTACTACACTCATTAGTACCAAAAGAAAAAGACAGGGTTGTGTTTGCTAAGCTTACACGTCTCACTGTAACCAAAGACTGAAAAACTCCTTTATTTCAAACACAAATGATCAAGATGATAATGCCCACTAGTAAAGGGTGATATTGGTGGTAGTTAGACTGCTAGAGGGATATTGGTCATCAAGTTAGTAAGCTCTATCATATTCATGACTGCCACTTATCGTTATATTTGTCTGTAAGTCCTAAAATACAAATGACTAGTATTAAGGCTACATGGCAATTCAACTATCTTTAAACGTGTTATGGAGAACCAATTTACAGGGAAATAACAGGGTTATGCAAACGATTAGCAATGAGGATATGATAAAGTTAAGATAAAAAAATAGAAAATAACTCCTAGTTACTAGTTATATGAGAAGTTGCACAGTACGAAGCAGCTTTATGGCACTGTATTTTACCATGGAAGTAGTTCCAAAAATGGAGATTCTGCCAATAATGTTGGATGAACTAAAGGCATTCTTGAGCCAGGTCTAAACTGTTCATACTCATCTGAACTAGTAGTAATAATGGTGGATGTTGGAACAGATTCAGAGGATAATAAAGTTGCAGCTACTGTCCAAAAAATCGACCTGAAGCAATCCAATTCTTTTGGGTTTGGAAATATCTTTCATCTTTGAGTTTCAGGTTTTTATAGAAATTTGAGTTAGATCTGGTTTATATATATAATTTCATAATCTACAATATGTGCTATATGTATTGAGAAATTCTCAAAAATAAAAAGCAAACCTAACTAATTTTCCAGTTTAAGTTTTTTTTTCTTAATGTATTCAAATTTGAATCTGATTTTTGTTCCATAACTAAAAAAATTTGGAAAATATTTTGATTGGGTCGAGTTTATTCAAAGCATGACTTAACTCAATCATTTCCATCCATATCCACAATCTTGTCCAACAACCTTAGAAAGAACTTCAAATGGAGACTAGAAGTAGCTAAATGCATGTGAAAGGAAAGCACAAAGTCCAATGCATTCAGGAGGCGGTAGTATTGCATTCATAAGCAAGATTGAACTGACACTACAGGGATCTTCTAGGCTACACCACGCTTGAATTTTGCACATTTGATGCTCTTCAAGCTGGAGCTTCAGATCTCTAGGATCTATGGAGATGTGATAGAATGACACATAGCAAGTTCACCCCACTTGCCTTGTTGATATTCTTGAATTGAACGACCATCCTCTTCTAAATTGAAAATATTGTCATATTCATGATGTGTGTAAGAAAAATTCTTCTCATAAGAGTACACTTACCATATCACATCTCATGTCTCTAGGTGGAGAGGAACATAAAAAAAACCAGCCTTAGTTATAGGTGTGTGCCCATTGGGTTCAAATCTAATTGAATTGCATTTTTCTATACTGATTATTTAGAAATCGAAATAAACTGAATCAACATATCAACAAAATTGATAAATGGAAGCTCGATGCATGAAGCTCGGAGCACATTGAGTCTATTCTATGCAGCCTTACGTTAGATTGCAAGAGGCTTTTTTTTGCTGTGACTCGAACTCATGACCACAAGGTCTAAAGTTTTCAGTTTTACTTTGGTTTTTGCATTTAAAACTCTGTAATTTCTTAATTTTGATATTAATTACAACTATTTGTGGACCAAATTTTTATTGAAAAAAATTAATGTGTTAAGTTATATTGTTATAATGAATTTTTGCAATAAATTTTATACACCTTGAATGATCTAAACAAGTCCTCACTGCTAAATATATATTTTATTGTTGCAAAGTTAATATTATTTTATTTTTCAATTTTGGTTGGTTTACATTAATTAAGCACATTGAAAACTAGTTGAAATACTGTCATGCTTCCGTTAACCTGAAATGAATCAAACTAATTTGGTGAAAAAACAGACCAAATAGAAGTTTTGATTTAGTTCAGTTTGTTTTAAATTTGAACTAGTAGGGGATACATTTACTTGATTGATCAGACTTGAATTTTGCTATACTGAATAAGCTGCATCATTCCTATATGTAGGTGGAGATGCTAGATAACTTCCTTTTTTCTTGAAAGTTTACAAGAAGCTAAAGATTCTACCTAGAGGAGATAATTGGAATCATAAAATTTGATACAGATTCTATTAGTTTCATGTGTTTTAAACTCATTGGTAGAGAAGAGTGCAACATGGTTTTGTTTTCATTATTTATGAAATATATTTTTTGATCAAATTTTTGATGTGGCACAGAAGCAAATCAAAACTTGCATAGAGGCTTAATGTCATTTGATCTTGCACATAGGAAACACAATCTCACACAAAGAAATAAATAATCTCAAACAAAGAATAAAAACTCACAAAGAGGAAAATCTTATTATGCAAAAATGTTCTAACATGGGAGAACTGGACTCCTTTTAATGATTCCAACCTAAAAAACTAGGAAATAAATTAAATTATAAAATAAGAAACAAACAAAATTAAATTGAACTTCTACCGAAACTTCCATATGCTTTTAAGACAATTACCAACTTGTAACCTTCCTTTGAAGATTTATTCTCCTAAAGATGAGAACCTTACAAAATAAACTCTTACAATTCTAATACTTAAAAATAAATAAATTTCCTATTTCGCATCAGTTTTCAATGCTTTCTGATTTGTTCATATTTGTTAAGTTCAGTTATGGGATGCAAGTACTGGGCATGGATTCACTAGGTTCACAGAGCACCAGAAACGAGCATGGTCTGTCAATTTCTCTGTAGTTGATCCAACTAAGCTGGCAAGTGGAAGTGATGACTGCACTGTGAAACTCTGGAGCATCAATGAGGTATGGTACTGAATAAATCTTGTATTTAGGCATTGCTCAATGGTCACATGGAGTCGTAATCTGCTACATGTTGAAAAGAAAGTTATTTTGTACACGGAATACATCACATGATTAAACTGTGGATTTGTAATAAGTTAGTAAAATAGAAAGAAAGTAAATTATTCTTGAAAGTTCGGGATTTGCTATGTTTCATGGCAATAAGACCTTATTTGATTACTGGACTTGCCTGCTTACTTTACTATCAACTGAACTTACTTTTCTATTGCAGAAAAACTCTATAGACACCATAAGAACTATGGCCAATGTGTGTTCTGTCCAATTCTCATGTTCCTCGCACCTCTTGGCTATTGGATGTGCTGACTACAAAACCTACTGTTATGATTTAAGGAACACTCGAATTCCTTGGTGTACTCTTTCTGGGCATGGAAAGGCAGTCAGCTATGTTAAATTTATAGATTCAGAAACACTTGTTTCTGCATCAACTGACAACACACTTAAAATTTGGGATCTTGAGAAAACAAATTCTGGTGGTTTCTCTACCAACGCCTGCAGCCTAACTCTAAGTGGCCATACCAATGAGAAGGTATTCTCACTTTAATCCTTTTAGCTACTTACATAACTGTATCTTTTGAGGAATTTATTTGTGATTCACATTTATCATGTTTTCTGCAGAATTTCATTGGCTTGTCTGTTTGTGATGGGTATATAGCATGTGGTTCAGAAACAAATGAAGTAAGTTTGCTTGCAACTTTGTTGCTCACTCTCATAATAATAATTATGGCAAGGGAAATAGCAAACAGAAAAATCATCAGAAATTGATCAACAAAATATACTATTTGTATTTCTGAGAAAGTTTATCTTTGTACTAGTTGGCCATGAACTTTGATATGTGAAGGTCTTGGATGCTCAGATTATTTAAGTGTGTATTACAATTTAGCAAATACTGAAAACCCAATGCCTAGCCAGCAAATAGAACTCCCAAATCCATGGAGAGAAAAATCTAAATATTCAGGAGCATAGGCAATAATTTCACCCTTCCTCTTTGGTTATTCCAAATGGAAAATTTCAGTTTCTGCTTCCCCACTGCAAACTCCCTCCTCTCTCCCTCATATTGGTCATCTCAATATGTTGTTTGTTTCCAATTAATTGAGATTCTACTGACTATCAATTATATGTTTTTATTCATAAACTCTATCATTTCTCCAGGTTTATGCTTATTATAGAGCATTTCCCATGCCAATGACTTCGCACAAATTTGGCTCCATTGACCCAATAACGGGGCAAGAGACAAATGATGATGGTGGACAATTTGTCTCGAGTGTCTGCTGGAGAAGCAAATCAAATATGGTCATAGCAGCAAATTCCACAGGAAGAATAAAAGTTTTGCAGCTTGTTTGATAAAAAAAAAAGTTGTCATAATTAATCTCCACGATGTTCCTGATGGCAAACTTGGCATTCTGCTGAAGTCGCAACCAGTCTGTCAATATGCACATAATATATGCACCTTATGTGCGCCGCTGCCATTTTGTTCTGAAACTTTATGTTGCCAAGGCTTCACCAGAAACAAATTCCAAGATGCCAAAGTGTCAAAGGAATGACACGACCTGAGAATCACAACTATCATCATCAATTAAACAAGCAGGTGCTGCAATGTGATGCTTATTTCTTCCAAGTTTTATTCCGATATGTGATGCGCAAAATTGATTTGTCGATTGACACTAGCAACTCACCGAAATAGAAAACTCCAAAATCCTTGCTGTAAAGCAAGAGGTTCCAGGTTTTAGTTTTTCCTATGAGAAGCACTATACTTTGCATATAGAGGTGCTTCCTATGATCAGAATGTACTATAACGGTTACCTACCTAATGATTCTTTACAGAACTAGATTAGAAGAGAAATGAGTTGTGAAAAATCGATTTTGTTGTAGTTTGTGAAAGAATTTCCAATGTTCTTGGAAGTTGCTGTAAATGTTGATCTAGTGTTGATAATATATTAAGTGTGCATGTTTTTTTCAGAAGAAAATTCAGATTTGCTTGGGCTAAAATTTATGGGAATTTGCATGTGGGTGTGATATGGTTGCTGCTTTTATCCATCAAACACCATCTTACTTTTTTTAAAAAATAATAATAATAATTAGCTGCTCAATCTTTATATCTGTTCTAAATGGAAGTTCGAGGGCAAACTAATACATGATTAAGTTGGTAAACTACTCTTTGTTGTTGTTGGTTGAGAATTTGTTTAGTTTTACTTTGAATCAATTAGACTAAATAGGTTACATATATTGTTTTAAAGGTACCATGCAAAACATTCACTAAGTTGATGAATTCAAATCAAGATTTTAACAATAACTTTTAATGTCTTTACTAGCTACCATCTAATCTAAAATATTGTTCAGATAATAAAAAAAATCTTTACAAAATTATCTGCTATTTTTCCTATAATTGAATATGCAAGTTAACTACTAAACAAACGCAGATTAAATAAACACAAAACCCTCAAATATATATATACACCAAATGTGCTTTGGCCAATTATGAAAATCTTCGAAGTTAATAAAATTTAAGAAATTAATATTTTTATTACTTGTGATGATTACATTTATTTTTTTATTTCTTCTATTTAACAATTTTATTATTTAAAATCCTCTCAAAAAATAAACAATCTCGAGAACTTTTTTTAAATTTTCAATGTGTTATCTTCAACTTTATATACTATTAATAGTTTCATGTACAAAAATAGCTAGAAGATCATTGGCAATATATATATTCTAAACGTTTAAACTGATCTTTGTTAATTGACCATTAATAGCTAAGATTAAACCTGAAGAAGATCTATGGAACGGGTAGTCCATAAACTTTGCGTGATGGCCATGCACCTAATGAGAGTTCATTCACATTGTATGGTGATTATAATAATAAATAAATAAATAAATAAATAAAATATATAATTACGAGGAAAGCTGTGACTTAGTTGTCTTCAAAGGGAAGGAAGAAATCATGAGCTCAGTGATTCCCTAACCCTTTTCCACCTCCCTCATTCTCCTTCCAACTGTATTCTAACAGCCCCTCTCTTTATAAATATTCACCACAAACTTGTACTCGCAATTAATAATTAGGCTTTGGAGCGAGGGAGGGACAGAGAATGGAGTCCGTGGTAGGAAAGCCAAACAACTCCGACTTGTTCACCAGCGGCCGCGGCCGCTTCCAGATGCCGGTGCACTACCCTCGCTATAGCAAGGACGAGTACAAGGCCATGCCGGAGTGGAAGCTGGACCGCTTGCTGGCTCAATATGGGCTTCCGGTTGCCGGCGACCTCGCCGACAAGAGGGGCTTCGCCATCGGCGCCTTCCTCTGGACCTCGTCCTCCATCACCGGCGGTGACTGATGCTTTGAATTGAGGTGGCCCATTAAACAGTTGACTGTGTGCTGCTATATATAAAGAAAGCGATATTATGTGATAGATTTATGGTTAATTACATGGTTTATTGAGATCGAGTGAAACAATTGCTTCTTCATTCATTATTTAAACACTTACATTTTGATATTATTGTAGCATCTTGACAATAATATCTTAGTTTTAGATCATTGATGTAGACTGAGTCCATAGCAACAGATCGTTTAACTAAAAAATGCATTTAGATTCAAACAATTGGAGCTACAAAATTAAGCCTCCACAGTAGATGAATAACAATGTTCAGTCTAAAAATAGAGCCATCGACTCTTTAACATTCAAATAGAGCAAAAATATAACAAGGAAGCATTGCATACTTGGCCCAGTAACTGAAAAAAAAAAATGCTCAAAATTCATATTGTTCGGCCTCTTGAAATACAACATTCTCGAGTTACCATTACAACGGAAAATTGTTTGAATATTCTGTCAAAATTGGAAGTTGTCTTTATTCGGTTTGTCATCTTTATTTTCTTGTATGGTTAGAAGACAGAGCCATGGAGGACTGTGTTAGAGAGTTTGAGCAAAATAATCTTATGTGCTGCCGTTGCAAATATAACTTCTTACTCTTTCATGAATCTGTGTTTCTCTGATATAAAATGTACTTGACGACTTCATAGAAGGAGACTACGATGCCTACAGAAGGACCTGCTCGTCCGACCCGAGGAGCTACACCAGTAAAGAGACCTTTGACGCCTCCAGTCCTGCATATGTTGAAGCAGGTCATTTAATTGGAAGGTTTATCGATGGACTACTAACACTGAGTTGGTCAAATGATCAGTTTGGCACAAAAGAAAAAGATAAGCATAAAAATGCTTTCAGAATGGATAGTTACTTCAAGATAACTATGTTAAGAAGAGATGTACCTCCAAACCTCTGCCAGTGTCTGTCTCGTCGTCATATTTAGTGCTCTTGATGGATCTTTCTGTTATGGGAATCCAGATAATAGTGAATTATCCAGATAATAGTGAATTAGTATGAGTCACAATTGGGAGGTTTTTTTTTTGTGTAATCTAATATAAATCCATCCCCATCTAAAAGGAACACTAAAAGAAGCAAAAAATAGCAGATATAAGCATGATGTCAAATGATAATAGAATGTTCAGAACATGGCTTCCTACTGCTGGATAGGGATAACGAGATGGTGGAGGAAGGCGCCATCCCTCCCCCATATAGCTTAGAATGCTGATGGTACCAAATGCCAACTTATTTATTGTGAAAACTGTAAGGAGGGACGAAAGGAAACATAGGAATTCTGAGAGCAAACCTCAATTTGTCTCCTTGTTTTTGCAACATCGAGAGGACATGTGGCAAAGGCTGCAAGACTCCCGGCTGCAAAACCAGCTAAGAAGTTCGCCCCTAAAACACTAGCAGCATTGCCTTCATCACCGACTAGTGAAAGTAATCTTCGACGGATCTATATAATTAGGCAAGTGCAAAACATAACATTATAAGCATTTCTAAGCAACATTTAAAATCAAATGAATAGGCAAAAAAATTGCACAAGTGCATAAATTGCCGTGGATATAACATACTGGTTCAAGAGTTGGCCAGCATATGGCAGAAAAGGGAACATCACGAGCAAGTTGTGCCCCCATACCTGTCCATAGAACACGGTATCCTCGGACTGTTTCCAGAAGTATAAGTCGTTGTAAGTTGTCTTGTAGTTTCATAGTTAAAATTGATAGGAGGGAATAAGATAACAGAGATATCTAATAAGCAATTCAGCACAAATACAAATATGTGACGACGATAAGACACTACAGTCACATAATCCAAGTCAAAACCTGAAAATAGAATCAGATGAGAAAAAAACATGTGAAAATGGAAATCAAAAACTGCAATTGTTCCAAAATATGAGATGTCATAACCAATATTATTGAATACTTACAAAGATTCCCTTAATTGTAGGGATTATGATTGATTTAGATTACTTAATTATGGGGATTATGATTTTTAAAAAAAAAAGACAGCCCGGTGTATGAAGCTCCCGCCAGGCCGCCATGCAGGTCCCGGAGAAAGATCCATTGTACGCAGCCTTACCCTGTTTTTGCAAGAGGCTGTTTTTAGAATTCGAACCCGTGATCATTTTGGTCACAAAGCAACAACTTTACCATTGCGCCAAGGCTCAATAGGGATTTTGATTGATTGTAATTAATGATGGATAAACATACCATAATTATAAGATCCTCTCTCCCTCCTTATGTATATAATAAGAGTGCAAATGAGCCAAGCCGCGCATGAGCCGCTCGCGAGCGACTCAGTCAAAACTCAACTCGAGCTCAAAGATGACCGAGTTCAAGCCGAGCTCGAGCCGGCTTGATTAGAAATTGAGCTGAGCTTGAGCCTAATTATTACTGGCTCGGTGGCTCGTCGAGCCAAACGAGTAAATAATAATATATATTTTATAATATATAATATATTAATTTATTTATTAAAAAATAATAAAAAGTATAAAAAATCGAGCTTGAGCTTGAGCCCATAATTAAATATCGAGCTCAAGCTCAAGCTCAACTCTACATGCTTGAGCGAGCTTGAGCCAGAGTCAAGCCGGTATAAATCGAGTCGAGCTCGAGCCTAGGCTGGCTTTGGCTCGGCTCATTTACAACCCTAGTATCTAAATATCTATATGTAAGCGGATTATTGTATGGAGAAATATATGGTCTTTTTCTCTTTTACATGGTATCAGAGCAGAGTTCTTCTAATCTAATTTTTCTGCCACCCCTTGTTGCTACTTCCTATTGATGTTGTTGCCTCCTACTGCTACGGTTGATTTCGACGCCGACGTCCTTCTCTGCCGATTTTGGCACTGACATCGTTTTCTACCAATTTTGGTGTTGATGCCCTGTTCTGCCATTTCGATCCCATCATCCTTTTCTACTATTTCGGCACTGATGTCCTGTGCTGTTGATTTCTGCGCCGACATCCTTTTCTACCTTGGGTTCTTCGTGTGACCACGGGTCGTCCTGACACTAGTTTTTCCTCATCTTCCAACACTGACTATGACTACTCATGGTTGTGGGTTCTTTCAAGGTCGTAATAGCAGTCATGGTTGTGGAACTAATTAGTCATTCGTGAGTTCACTGTGGTCGTTCCAGCCATGCCTCCGAGAAGTGTTGGACAAAGTTTGGTACGCCTAACTTGGCTAATAATGCATCTACCGTACCATCAACTCCATCACCAAACACAGACGGTCATGATGATATGGTCTCTGCTTCTCGTACTGATTATGAGAAATTGTTTCGCTTTTCTGCTAGCATTCCCTCTATCACTGCTGCCTCATCCTCTCCCGGTGTGTTTG
>JBBMJZ010021509.1:0-10684 GCA_037833815.1 Zingiber zerumbet | reverse complement strand
TTCACGCTTTTTAGAACATTGATAAGAGTTAACTGATGATACAATTGATGGTATTTATTCGATTTTATTTATTCGATTTTAATGATAAATTTCTATCGATTTGATTTATAAATAATAATAATAATAATAATAATAATTAATTAAGAGTTCCATCAGTTTGATTCGGTTCCGTGATGATTTCGACAGGGTAGCAGTCGATGCAGCCCTCCCATGGAGAATCCGGCGAGGGCTTGACATGCCGGAGCGCCTGCCAGACGGCGCTGTTGCACTTGAAGCCGCTGCCGAAGGCGATCTGCCAGAGGCGGTGGCCCTTGCGCATCCGGCCCTTCGCCTCTGTGTAGGAGAGCTCGTACCATATGGAGCTGGAGGAGGTGTTGCCGAAGCGGTGGAGCGTCATCCGGGAAGCCTCGACGTGGGCGGGGCGGAGCTGGAGGTTCTTCTCCAGCTCGTTGATGACGGCGCGGCCGCCGGCGTGGATGCAGAAGTGGTCGAAGGCGAGCTTGAAGTCCGGGGTGTAAGGCTTCGCCTTCGCGGCGAATAGTTTCTTGGCGAGGAGGGAAGCGAAGAAGAGGAGCTGCTCGCTGACGGGGAGGACGAGGGGGCCGAGGGTGGTGATGTTGACCTTGAGCGCCTCGACGGCAATGGCCATGAGGTTCTTGGACAGCGAGACGCCGACGATGCCGGCCTCGTCCTGCTGCTGGTACACACAACGGAAGGCCTTGTCGTCGGCGCCGTGGTGGGTGCGGACGACGTGCAAGAGCTTGTACTTGGCGCGCCGGTGGTCGGCGGAGCGGTTGGAGAGCAGCACCGCAGCGGCGCCAACGCGGAAGAGGCAGTTGGGGATCAGCATGGACTTGCGGTTGCCGCAGTACCAGTTCCAGGTGATATTCTCGGTGATGACCACCACCGCGTAGGTGGCGCGGTGGACCTGGAGGAGGTCGCGCGCGAGGTCGACGGCGATGACGCCAGCGCTGCAGCCCATTCCGGCGAGGTTGAAGCTCCTGACGTTGCCGCGGAGCTTGTAGCGGTTGACGATCATGGCGGAGAGGGATGGGGTCGGGCTGAAGAGGCCGCAGTTGACGACGAGAAGCCCGATGTCCTTGGGCTTCACGCCGGTGTTCCGGAAAAGCGAATCGAGAGCGCCGAAAATGGACTTCTCGGCCTCATCGCGGGCGGCGGACATGGAGGGCCTAGGCGGCGAGTAGTGAAGCGCGATGGGCAAGCAAGTATCTTGCCCGAGGCCGGAGCGCTCCAGGATCCGCCGCTGGAACTCGACCGCCGACTCGTCGAACCTCCCGCAGCGCTGCGACTGCTGCACGAACCACCGGAACGGCGCCTTCAGCTCCGGCGGAGGTCGGTAGCAGGCGTAGTCGACGAGGTAGACCGGACGGGGGCGAGTCGTGACGTAGACGGCGGTGCCGAAGACGAGGAACGCGGAGCACGCCAACCAGCTCAGGAGGTTGTACTTGAGGTGGAGCCAGAGTTGCCGGAGCTCGTCGAGGTCGGTCCGCGCCGCCTCCAGCAGGATCGCCGCCATCAGCGGGACCAGCAACAGGGTAAGCAAGTGGGTGACCAAGTAATGGTACCCTAATTTCACATACTTGAGATGGACGCTCTGCGAGAAATCCGGCAGCCGCCAACTCTGCCCACGCCGCCGCTCCGCCTCCATCCTCGTTCCTTACGCCAAAATCTAATTCCAGAAATAATAAAAAGAGACGGTGCAGCAGGGCGATTTGGTTCCCTAGCTACTCGATCTCCGGGGGGGGAAAAGCGTCCTTTTTTAAATCGGGAATGCGAATCGCTGATAGACGGCGGAAAGGAGTGGTCGCAGAAGATCCAATCCGAAGCTCAGGGAAGCTTAAATAGGGAAAAAAATTCAGTGAGAAAAAAAAAATGTGGGTAACGGGAAGGAACCCTCGCCACGCAGGCAAGGGGCGCGTTGGTTCTTAGGGCTGGAGAGGAACATACGCCGGCACGGTCCGCGTGGGGCGGGGCACGCTAAGCGACGCGCGTCCATGGTGGTGGGATGGTGGTAGGTGTTTTCCGGGGCGAGCGGAGCTGAAGCTCCGTCCCCGCTCTGCTCGCAGCGATGGGCACAAGGCTACGGAGACGCTCCGCCTCCGCTGCAAAAGTCAGAACGACTCATAGAGACTCCGCCGGGCCGCCGACCGCCGGCCGCCGTGGCGTTTGCGGAGTCGCTCCTTAATAATCACCAGCTGTTTGCGTGAATTCAAGCAGTTATTTATTTAGATGCAATATTTTGTTTGTTTAGAATTAATTGTTTTAAATGCGCTCATATAATATAATATTTATTATAGGAGAAATTAAAATATAAAATATTTTTATTCTTAATATTCATATGTTTCTTTTTTACAAAAATCAGCAGTCAGAAATTGTTTTATAATTATAAACCAAATCACTTTATTTGGACTTTCCTTATTTTTTTATTATAAAAAATACTATACATTAAAAAATTACAATAATTTATTATCTTTTTAAATCTAATATATTCTTAATTTATAACTATTTTAAGAATCGAAGATTTTTAGAATAAATAAATTAAGTTGAATAAATAAATCGAAGATTTCAAATTAACTTTTTTTTTATTTACACATTTTATTAAATATTTTATTAAATATTTTTTTAAAAACCTCTAACTTTGGCAATTATATCACTTGTCTTGGATTGGTACAAGTACTTTGTCGATGATTCAATTGTTTTCGACACGATGAAGAACAAAAACTTAAGGGTCTACAGTAGTAGTCTCACATCAATTGATGGATCGTTTTATAGAATTGAACCAGAATCAAATCCTGATAAAATCATAAAAACTATCCACATGGAGACCTAATTTACTTCCTCCCAATGATATAAAACAGTCATGGAGAGCTATTAGGATAATGGATTTCATTAGAATACTGGATTTAACCTTTTTAGAATTGAAAGCTCATAGGTTACATATAACTAACCTAAAAAATGTGTCAACTAGACTCGATTGAAGTTTAACTATATTAGTCCATAGTCCATCAAATTTGTATGAACTAGTCTAAAAAGTGTCACTAAACTTCCAAAAATTTATAGTTAAAATAATTGGTGAAATGATGAATAATGATAATTTAAATATTAAAATTTATTCATTGCATTAAGTCACTTTTTGCATTTTTATTTATATTATTTTTGCTATCATACAAATTTTCTATAATATATTAAAAATAAATTATAATATGAGTTCACTCTATAAGTTGAACATGATTAAGCTTGAGTAGGCTAAAGCTTATTTATAAGCCTTATCGATGAGTTCTATCCCAATAAGCTATACTTGCAATTGTAGGAATAAATTAGAAAACTCACTTAAGATATATCAAAGCAGAGAATGCATACGAAACAACATATGAGAAGAAATTTGTCCATGGAATAAATCTTTGAACAACATTCCGGTTTGGGTTCATAGGGGGATAGTGAGCTAGAACAAGAAAAAGGGCGCAAAACAACATGAACAAACACTAACCATCACTGAAGTCTCTTCATGAGTTTCTCCACCATGATCTTTTGCTGCGCACCACTCAAAAACTCTGAATTCATGATTGCGTTCGATACCAGAATGACTGCCGATGGGGAGGCAGCGTTCACCTGGGGTTCGCCAACAATTGTCAATAAATAAAGGGAACGAACAATTCAAAAACCGAGAGTTCAAAACATGAAAAAAGGTGAGGGTGTAGTACCCAGACACGGCCGTTTAAACCAATGGCAATTTCATAAGACAAACTCTTCCCAAGAGCCTCAAGAATCGGGCAGGGCGGAGAACTTAGCAACCTGAGAAGGGAGAAAGATAATATATACAAACTGTAAATAACTGACACCGCTTGTAACCAAGAAATGTAGGTTTGGGTTCCCTCACATGCGTGCTAAGCCAGTTGAGGTTTCCAACATGTAGCCATCTTTCAATGGACCAAACTCGGCAGCTTTCCCTGTCTCTGTTTACGGACACCAGAGGGTTGAACATACAAGCAATAGAGTACAACAAATCAGTGGTTCGCAATCCAAGATGACGGTGATATACAAGTATCGAAGTAAAAAAAAGTACCATCCATGCAAGAAAGTTCAGGATTCATGGTGTTGTTAGCTTTGACTACTCTGACATACAGTAGAGTACCAATCTGCACCAATACCTCAAACTCTTTTAGCTAAGCATGAATTTTCAACATACAGCATGAACTGGAAGCATTAACAGTTAGCATTAAAATATTGAAAAAAATATTTAAATTGACACCTAAGGTATTTGTCATTTGCAATGAAATAAAACCGTTTAAGTTTACAATTTATAAATTACAATCAATTAAATGGGGTGCCATAATATTTTATGTCTCAAAAAGAAAAATTAAAAAATAGAAATTATTAAATATTAAATTAAAATATTAAGATAAATTATAAAAGAATAAAAATATGAATAAAAATATTGATGCATAAAATAAATACAAAAATAGATAAGAAGAAATTCGTCCACCTCCTGTAGATTTAACTCCTTCCCCTATAAATAAACTTGCAACAACAACCCAATTGATAATCCATCAATTATAATTCTATCAAAAAACTGAGTTAGTTTGGTTAATCCCCTTATACCCAAGGTAAAAACTCTAGTATAAAAAATATATATATAACCACAATTGTAGGACCAATTGTATATTCTATTTTTTATTTTGTCCAAGAAAATTCTTTTAGGACCTGCTTTTATAAATGAATTAATGAATTCCAAATTCTGGAATATGGTTTAACCCAAATTGATATAAGTGGAGGTTTTGTGTTACTATAGACAGCATATGTCATGTGCAAACATATTCGGTCGCCATGCGGGCCTTTTCAAAATCCACCTAGACCGCACATACAGCTCAGATGGGGGCTCTTTAAAACCATACCACTGATTGTACGACTTGAAATGAGAGAGGAAAAAAGATCGAGAATCAGAAATTTCATCTAGAAGGAGTTTATATTAAAATCACTATTAACTATAATGACATTAATGCTCGGAATCAAAATTAACATGCAAGAACAAAATTGAAGGGTTATGTACCTCAAACTTGGGTATGTTTCTTCGAGTTCCTCCCTCAAATGCAAGAACAGGAAGCAAACCCAACATAGGAGCTTTTATGTCAACCAAAAAGTTCTGAAAAATGATCACACTGTTAAAGAATTGAACTACCACATAGCCAAACACATTATTTGATAGCATAATTTATAAGTTCGAGAACAAGAAAGATGCATGGCTGATGCCTCTTATTCATCAAATAAAAGGCTCTGTAAGTCTCTGCCTCTCATATTTTGAGAGTAAATTTGAAATTGCAAAGAAAAATTTTTGTTGGCGAGACATGAATCAACTTCATCGAGGAAGAGAATTTTAATCATACAGTAAGTTTACAGTCATACAGACAAAGTATATCAAATATTCAGTGAGAGTTATTTGAAATGTTCCATCAGTGAGATAGCTATTGATTATTTAGAGTATTCATCAGAATCTAGAACGAAAAGATTTTTAGCATTACCACATAAAAAGCCTGAGTTCTGCTTATGGAAAAAAGTGCAAATTTTGCATTATACTTACATCAAATTTAGAATCCACCACAATGCCAAGAACTGTATCCTCCACGCAAGGCACATACTGTAACAGTATACTACAATATTTAGGCAAGCTCAAAAGAGAACAACAAAAGGTAAGTTCAAAACTCATTCACAACAAAAATACATATGGGTAATTGGTGCATTAATTGCAAATAATAAATCTACAAATGCAAGACATCTCTTGCATAAAATTAGAACAACTCCTTTAGAAGACTAGCATCCCTGTATCTTTTTTATAAAGGGGTAAGAAACAGAGTTACACATCCTTATGCGTTGGAGACTGGTTTTATCACCAAAAAATAATGCTGTTAAAACACATTGACTTATTACCCCCAGGTTAGAAAATCTAGACAAAAAAAAGATCTACTCACCCTTTTGTGAGAACTTTCAACCCAATATTTGTTGGGCTTTGAAATTCTCAACTTCCCAGCCTTCATGACCGATATTGCATCACCATCCTGTATGTCAGATTAAAAAAACGAGTAAAAATATGAAATTCAAAATTGCAAAGCAAAATAATAGCACCTGACGCAGCCCAGCCCCCAATTTGATGGTCTGATTAGCCATTCCGGTAAGATTCAAAACATGGTCACCTGGAACCTGAGAACCTGGTATTAACAATTGGTGGACTACAAAGAAAGAGAAAGGTAAATGCAAGGAGAATCTAATGAAAAACATACAACGACTCTATCAACAAAGCTGGTTGATGCAGAATCTGAAGGCATTGAATTCATCTGGCTGAAGGTTACTTGGGGTTATAGTGATGAGGAGAGAGAAGAACAAGGCAAGAAGCACTTTAGTAAGTGATCGTGTGTCGACCTTGTCGTCAAAGTGGTAGCTCAATTAGGGCAAGTTCACTTGGATCGAAGCAAATGCCTATAGATGAGAAAGAAACCATAAATAATGAAATACATCTTTTATCAAAAAAAAAAAGTAGTGTTTGTGGCCTGCACTTGTAAAGGGGGAAAAAATGATTTACAATGACATTAGAACACTTTCCTTGAATAGATAAGTTGGCTGATATATCTTGGAATGATAGATAAATTGACGAATAAACTATTTTATTCTTATTGTTTACAATGAATGAAATAAAAATAAATGAATTTGAGAAAATACTCAAAAGTGAGTCCATTAATCAAAGTCACACGTAATCCAATCAAGGAGAGAAGATACAAAGTAATTAGATGGAGACTTCAAATTTCCCAAGACTAAAGCAAGCAAGAAAGTGTAAACCCAATCGTGGCGATCAACCTGGATTCGGGTGAGAGGGGATCGCACAAGGAAACTTAGAAATTCACGATCAATAATCAAAGATTGTTAACATAAAATGGAGCAAATGGAAGAAGGTTACCTACTCACCTGCAAACAAAAGTCAATTATCTAAAGTATAAAGCTATCTCTGGTGGATATTCTCTCACACAACCATTTCTAATTAAGATAAATGACTTGTTGAGAGTTATGATACTGTGATGTTTTTCATTGCGATCTAGTTTAATTTCTGGAGCAGGGATGAGCTCAATAGAAACTACAGACCTGGAAATGCAAGGTGCTTGTACAAAGTAACTGCATTGTTGAGAACCATGCTACTGTGGTGGGTTTTTTTTATAGAGATCTAGTTTAATTGCTAAAGAAGGGGTGGGTTATAGAAAGGCACGATCAACCCGGAATGCAAATCAGTTATCTATACGAAATCGGAAGAAGATGCAACACATACAAGCACAAGTATAGCCCCACTTTCTGGTACTCGATAGAGTTGAGTTCTGCAAATCAGCATATCCACATGAAAGATGCACCAATAGGAAAAGAAATCACAGAAACAGTAGATGAGTTCCGCACGTAAGATCCCTATTTGAAAGAAATGAGGAGGAGGTAGAGGGTCACCGACTCGCCTGTGATTCTCTTCGCTGGAGAAGAGAAGAGCCTTTACGTTCACACAAATGGAGGGGCAGCGGGCCGGAAGCTGGCAAAAGCAGAAGACGCGAATTCAGAATCCTGGAGCCGGTGCAGATCTGCAGTGAGGAGGACGGTAGGGAAGGCCGATTCCTATGGCGTCGAAAGGGGTAGTGTCCGGAGAGGAGGACAAGGGATGGGGAGCAACCTGCAGGGACCTCGCGGCGAAAGAAAAGACCGGCAGCGGCGGCGGCGGCGGCGGCGGCGGCGGCTCGTACGCTACTGACGAGGCGTAGGAAGGGAAAAGAGTGAGCGGCAGCGGCGGCGATCAAGGGTTTTACTAGAAAGGTTTTCTGTTCTATTTCTCCAAACAGGTTCGGTTTACTTTAATATCCGCTTCGATAAGTTACTAGCCACGCGTCGAGTTTGGATACTTTAATATCCGTTGCAGCGAGGACGGTTCGAGTTTTACAACATAAACCTTTTTTTGAAAAATAAATAAAAAAAATAAAAAAAAAAAACATATCTTTAAAAGAATTTTTTAAGAAAAATATATCAAAATTATTATAACTATTTTAATTAAAATAATTATAATATTAAAATTACATTTAAAAATTATTATATCAAAATCCTTTTAACATAGTCAAAAACTATTTGTTAAAATTAATTGAAATTACATGCTAAATAAACTTTTGTGTCCAATGATAGCATGGGTGAAATTCATTATCCCAGCAGTCTTATATGGTCGGCCCCACAATTATTTGTGAGGAGGTAAATTAGAAAGCTCTAGTTCGCCAATGCAAAGGAGGACTTTTTTTCCTTGACCTATTATAGTAACTTTGCTCCGTATTAGTCAACTTAACTTTGTCCAAGGACAACTTTTGTACCCAATGCACAATGCGATGGTAAATAGTAGTTAGATCGTAAAAATTAAATACCTAAGTTAAAATAAACTTTTAAAATTAAAAAAAAAATGCCTATCTTTCTAAGATATATATATATATATAATAACTATTTTGATTAAAATAATTAAAATGTTAAAATTACTTTTAAAATATTATTATATCAAAATCCCTTTTAACATAGTAAATATTGTGAGTTAAAATTGATCTAACATAGTTGCAACAATTTCCATCAAATGTGAAGCAATTTGATTGGAATTACATGCTGAATAGTGTAACTTTTGCCCAAAAGTTACTATAATAATATTTTTTTAAAAAAAACATCCACACAATAACAATTTAACAAAATAACAAAAATAAAAGATGTCCTTTCTGTTAGACCCCATAATAATTTTGATGTAATCAACTAATTTAGGTTAGGTCATGTTTTATTTTAATCCTTGTGTCTAAGTGTGCAGAAGCTTAGGAACGCAGGAAGTTGAGCGGAAAACGCAGTGAGCGAGAAGGATGTCACGGGAAGGGAGCCGACGGGTTTAGTACATCCGAAAGACGAAAGAGCTGCAAAAGAGTACACCGATGGACGAGAAGAACATACGCAACGTTCGAGGGATGAAAAGCCGGAGCAGAAGCCTGCTCGAGGAGAAGGCCGGAAATTGGGATCGAGTGAGTCCTATTTCGGTTGGTCGCAATCACCCGAACGATCGGAGCTTCAAAAGGTCAAAAGCAATAGGAAAAACCTTGCTAAAGGTGCCCTCAACAAAGTGTTGAGGGCGCCTCTGAGGTGCCTCAGGCGCCTCTGCCTCCTTCAGACAGAGAGCGCCCTCCATAACCATCCGAGGCACTCTCAATGCCATTGGAGGCGCCTTCGGTCAGTCAAAAGTGACCGTTTGACATTTGGATAAAGTCTTATCCATGTGTCACGCTGGAGGCGCCCTCTATGCCTATGGGAAGCGCCCTCAAGCTAAAGATAGAATTTCCAAGAGATATAAAAAGGGTCCTGGATCTAGGGAATCAGATATCAACTCTTGTACTAACTTCCTAACAACTACTTAAGTTTTCATTGTGTAAAAAGGCTTCTTCGCCTTCAGAGAAGGATATTTTGATTAAGCTTTGCAACCGTCATAGATCAACAACCACCTAGGTTGTAACCAAATCAATTCCTGAGTCTCTTCCTTAGTTCTGTTGTTTTATTTTCTTATTATTGTTGCACCTTAAGAATTGAAAGAACGAGGAGGGTATTTTTTTATTTCAGGCAATTCACCCCTCCCCTCTTGTCGGCTCGCTGCACCAACAAGTGGTATCAGAGTCCAACTACCTCAGAAGGACTAACCGCCGACTGAAGCATCAAGATCAAGACGATGGTTGGTGCAAGCATTTACCCTCCAAAATTCGAAGGAGACTTCGGACAATAGAAACATCGGATGGAGGTATTTTTCAAAATAGATTTCGAAATTCTATTAATAATGAAATGCAGTTTTGTAGTTCCAAAAGATAAAGAAGAATATCAATGGACGAAGAAGGAGCAAGCCGACTTCGTGGCGAATGGCAAAGCAGAGTTCCATCTGCTTAGCGTTCTTCCACCCCAGGAGGTCAATCGAATCGGCAGCTACGACTCCACTAAAGATCTCTGGGAGAAGTTCCTAGAACTCTACAAAGGCATCTCGGAAGCAAAGTTAGCAAGGCGAGACATTCTCCGAACCCAGCTAACGAACCTGAGGATGAACAATGGAGAAAAGGTAGTGCAACTCCAAGCACGAATCAAGGAACTGATTACTCAACTAAATAATCTTGGAGAATCGGTAACAAACTGAGATTCAATTCGGTATGCGCTCAACACCTTCCCGAGAACTTCAGAATGGACATCCTTAGTAGATGCATACTACATCTCTAAGGATTTTGAGGTAAGTATGCTAAAAAAATTATTTTCTACTTTTGAATTTCATGAATCTCGAATTACAAAACCTAAAGAAATAGAAAAGTCAAATCTCAATATTGCCCTAAAAGCCAAAATGGACGATCCTGACTCCAAAGCGTCGATCGACGAAAATGAAGTGGTGTTACTAGTAAGAAAGCTTAATAAATTTATTAAAACTAATAAATTTAAATCACAGTTGAGAAATCAGTATTGAAACAAAAGGACGGTCCGTTGTTACAACTGCAATAAAGAAGGGCAAATCAAAGATGACTGCCCAAAACTGAAGAGCAAAGATAAGGAAAAGAACAAGAAACCATCTCGACCCAAACATAACCTCAAAGCCACGTGGGATGATTCGTCGTCC
>JBBMJZ010021453.1:0-10689 GCA_037833815.1 Zingiber zerumbet | reverse complement strand
GCATATCCCAACATATGGAACCTAGAAATACATCAAATGAATATAAAGACCGTCTTTTTAAATAGGAATTTAAAAGAGGAAATTTGTATGTATCAACATAAAGGGTTGTCTATGCTAGGACAGAAAAATAAGGTTTGTAGATTGGTAAAGTCATTATATGGCTTGAAACAATTATCAAAGTAGTGGCATGAGAAATTATATTTGACAATGCCATGAAGAAATATAGATTCATAATCAATTAATGTGATAAATGTGTATATATAAAAGTCATAGAGAATAGCTATGTCATCTTGTGCCTTTATGTAGATGACATACTTATCATTGGGAGTAATGATAAGTTAATCAAACCCATTAAACATATGTTAAACTCAAGATTTGACATGAAAGACATGCACCTAGCTGATGTGATTCTAGGAATCAAAATTCTTAGAACAACAGAATAACTTGTTCTTAGTCAGTCCCATTATGTGGACAAGATTCTTGAGAAATTTATCAAAGGTGATACTGCATTGACACTAATACCGATAGATACGAGTCAATATCTATCAAAAAATTAAGAAGAAAGTATCTCTCAGATAGAGTATTCTTAAGTGATTAGAAGTCTGATGTACCTAATGAATTATACATGATAAGATTTAGCCTACGCAGTAAGTAAACTAAGTAGATATACGAGTAATACCGGTGTTGACCACTGGAAAGGGATAACAAGAATACTGAGATACTTGAGGTATGCTCATGAATATAGATTGCACTATACAAGATATCTTGATGTGATCGAAGGATACAAGATGCGAGTTGGATATCTGACATAAAAGACTCTAAATCTATGAGTGGATATATATTCACTTTTAGAGCTGCATCCATTTTTTGAAAATCTTCTAAGTAAACTGTTATAACCAGATCCATGATGGAATATGAGTTTATAGCTCTTAACAAATATGATGAAGATGCTGAATGACTACGATAATTCTTAAAAAATATTCCAAGGTAGCTAAAACTGGTGCCGACAATTTGCATACATTGTGATAGTCAATCGACAATTAGTCATGCATAGAGTCATCTGTATAATGATAAGTCTAGACATATACGTCATAGACATAATAACATTAGACACCTACTCTCTATGGGAATTATCACTGTTGACCATGTGAAGTGAAAGGATAACTTGACAGATCTGTTAACCAAAGGGTTAAACAAATAGTTAGTTGCAAGCTCATCGTGAGTGATGAGTTTGATGCCGATGGAAAATGTTGGTGCAAAGGAAACCCAACTTATGTAGACTGGAGATCTCAAGAACTAAGTTCAAAGGGACAACCTAATTGTACCGACAAAGTTGCTTACTGTGGGGGAATAACCTAATGAACCAGTGAAGGATGGAAGTTGAGTACATGACTTTTAATGATCTAGTAGAGTAATGATAAATACTCTTAAGAGATATCATCACCTATGTGAGAAAGAAGTAGGATTACTTCAAAGAGAATTGAAGACATAATTCTTAGAATTTCTCACAAAATCAGGTGTGTTCATGACCAAGAATAAACACACTCATAAGAACTGAGTTATATCAGAGAGAGTCATGGGTGAGATATGTCAATGTTTACATAGACGGCAGAACAGTTCAAGGACATCATGTCTACTGTCAGCCAGTATGCAAATAGATTTCACAAGGAAAGATTCAAAGGGTAAAATCCACTTGTCATATACTTGACTCTTACTCAATTGCTGAATGCTATTACATACTTTGTTTTCTATTCATATGGGGGATTGTTGGAAATGTGAATGAAATAAATAGGTGGAGAAGAAGAGACTCTATTGTGTATGAGTTTTTAGACCCAGATTGGGAGTCTCTTGACTTTATTATTAGTTTAAATTATGACATGTATTGATGTTGTGGACATATACATGAGGAGAGACTCTCTCTCTCACGCATGGGTACGTAGAGGGTGCAAATCCAGGGTCTAGATTTACACTGAACCAAGTTAACTCGTGTGAGAGTACAACCTGCGCGTGTCGAATGTCAAACCGACTAAAGCAAAATTTGCCCAAAAGAATGAACCAGCATTTTGTCATTTGAATCTCTTTATGCTAACTACTTAAGAGTGTAACGTAAGTATTAATATGAAATTAATAGCGATTTTGTAACTTCTCGATATTAATAACGATATTAAACTCATTAATGGTGATTTCGTAATATCTCAAATTAATAGCGACATTAAACTCATTAATAATGATTTTGTAACATCTCAACATTAATGAAGACATTAAATCCATTAATGATGACATTAAATCCAGTATTAACTAACCATAATTTGGTCATTTATTGCAGGCAGGATGAGAGTTCTTATATAAAGAGGCTGGATTTTAAGCAAAGAGGAGAGTAGCGGAAGATAAGGGAAAGCTAAAGTGAGAACAATAACAAAAGAATTCCTCCACTATCGTTCCCTGATTCTTTTCTCTCAGTCGTGCATCTGCTTGGTTGAACTACTCGTGATAACACTCATGTGCATTCTTAATTCGCCATGAACAAATATTGCTTGGTTCTGCTATTATATCCTAGAAAACAAACGATTCAAGAGAACCTCGAAGTACGGCCGGAGGTGAGACGAATCTATTTCAAGGAAACTGTGTTGAGTGCAGACCTCGACATCTTCCTTGACTAATTCCTTTTCCAATTTGGCTACACACTACACCAACTTTATGACATGGACCATTGGAAGTTTGGTAGAACTAGTCCCGCCGGTAGCTTGAAATTATCTGTTTAGGTCATCACAATAAATAAGTTAGAATTAATTTTATATAATTTTAATTTAGTAAATTTTTTTTCCAAAATCTTCGACAGATTGTCCAACAATAACATATGGATGTATTGATGAAAGAATGGTGATAAACGCAAGAGACTAGGTGGTAAATATGTGGCAAAAAGCGATTTATTCGCCCCCAACGCCCCCACTAACTCATCTCTAGGCTAACACGGAGGAGGTAAATCACGAGTGGCTACTAGTCATTAGTCCAAGTGGCAAGGCATGGGGAATGCATGCTCAGACACGTCGAGTTTTGACCCCAATACCTCATGTGATAAGACTCCACAGTTTAACCATCACACCACCCGAGACGAGATTAGGTGCTAAATAGTCCTTATAATTAACAACTAGTTTCATTATCTATCAAAGGGATTTGGTAAATTTATGTCCATTTAGAGAACAAAATCTTCAAATTATTTTGTTGCTCATACTTTATCCATTTTTAGAAAATTTTCAAGCTTTAAATCTGTTAACCGTCCTTAATGCTTGCCACTACATGTTTATAACTCTAGTTAATTTATCCTCCACATTTTAGCATGCACTTTAACATGTTTAGTCTTGCAAAACTTATTTGAGTACACTATTAATGCGTGTGACCCACACGTAGACATTGAACACAAAAAAATTGGGTTCATATTCACATTGATTAGAGCACAAAATTTAGCATTAGTATCGCTAATTACTTATTTTAATTATCTTTATTTTATTTTATACGCCCCAAAGCAACCGAAAGCTAGCAATTATTCTTAATCCAGAGCTTTATGATTGATTAGACCTCCACAACACTTTAAATATGTAGGTAATTAACGTTGACTCATTACATTCTTGTAACATCACCTTCAATTTCAAGAAAATAGAGATACCATCCATTTCCTTTTTCTTTTTGAAAATGCATTGACCTTTTGTTTTGTTTTTCGTTTCCATCATTTTTTTTTTGAGATAAGAAATGCACGTCTATAAATTGCTTGGCTATAGGTCTCTCAATGAAATCTCGAAATTTAGGTGGTAGACGAATAGTTGAGTTGGTCCCATGAATTAAATGTCAAATGTCTAATTTCCTTGCAAGGAGAGACTTTGACATAGCCATGATCAACAATACAAGAAAACACAAGTCGTGCTCACTTTAATTGTTTAATCCATTCAAAGTTGTCTCTTGTTTAATTTGCTTGAAAACAACATCAAGGATCCAAAAAACAAAAGCACATGCACTGTTCCACAGTCAACATTATTAGGTCTCTTGCTTCTTGCATACCCATCATGAATCATAATTGATTTGGTTGAAATGTTTCATATCATGGAGAAAATATTGATTAACTATTACTAATGGACCTTTTGGTAAGTCAACATGATGGTTGAGCTTTCATCAAACCTTCTAAACAAATTGGATTATTTAATGCCATGAGGATATGACATCGCATTAAATATAACTAGGCCCCGGCATAAGGATGTCATGATTAAGTCTTTCAATAATAGATCATATATCTAAAATTCAAAATTCAATTGCAACGTATTATATAATATTTTCTCCCCAACAAGTAGTGGATTCGAAAATACTGACTTAATGTGCAAGTCATGGCAAGACCCTACTTAATTACAAAAATATTCTTCGTAATGGAATGTTGAATCTAGACTTTGGATAGTGGTAAAAATTAACCTTGATTGATTGTAGGGTAGGCCATATCCAATTCCCCTATCTTTAAGGATCTTCAACTTAGACACGTATAGATCTGGATGCAATCTTACATCCAAAGAACTATTCTCCTCAATCTAAATCTAATTGCCATCATTGATTTGCTTGGTCTAGAGATAAGAAGACAAAGAGATGATAGGTTTGTCAATTTTTTTTTAAAAAAAATAAATGATGATGATGATTAAAGAAGAGGTGCATTCACCAATACTTTAACTCTTTGTATTAACATTACTCTAATTAAATAGGCAATGAGACATTCAAATTCAATCTATACTAATTAATAGGGCATATGGCTAGATTTACCAACTATGACGACATGAGCTTATCATCTTTAGTTAGCCTTCTATATTCTATAATATTAATAATTAATTTTCAAGACTCACTTGCAATATTAAATTTATACTTTTAGGAGAATGATTCAAGAAGGCTTCCAAGATGTCATTGGTTAGGCGGCCATCCAAAAGCTTTGTTGAGAACCAATACATTAGCATACAAGAAGAAGACACTAACTCATGCATTTAATTTAATACATTATATATACTCCACTTAATGATTAATTACTTTGTGATTTAAACAGTAAGACAAGGACGAATCTCGTAGTTAGGTTCGTAAACAATATGTTCATGAGGTCACGAAACCTAAATGGATAATAATGTTTTGAAAGATATTATACAAGGCCTATTAATGTTACATGGAACAAAATTAACGTCTCACCCTTTCAAATTGGAAATTCCGCCCTTACAAATATCAATACAAACACGCCTTCAACGCAGAGATGATGCCTGAATGGCTAAATTTCTGCGACTCGAAAGAAACAAATGAACCAAGATGACCAGAATCATACGGTTTTTAATAGAAACTAAATTACACATCTTACAAAGAGAACAATTGCAACATTTTCCGCAGGTCTATAATAATCACACAGAGAATATATATGTGACGGGAAACATAGAGAGCGTGCCTAGCCACCTGAGTGTGATACTGGCGTTGTCACAAACTGGCCGCTCTTGAAACTGTGGGCAAACTGCTGCGGTAAAGCATGTTCCACCTACAACAATAATAAGGAATACATTGGACTACTAATGATCAAAATTCATGGTGGGTCAACCTTTTACATGATTACTCAAGGCATGTAAACCGCTTAGTTTTGGAGCAACGAGCCCAAACGGTTGGCGTTGACGTTGTTTATGTACAACAAATTTGTTTTTGTTAACAAAATTTATCAGCGGAAATTCTTCTCAATTTCATATTGGTGCCAAAATAGAAAAGCATGCAAGCTAGGAAAACATTTCAATTGCAATCTACTGAGATGATATGCTATTTGTAGAACGTAGGATGCCATGTGGATAGGAAGTTAGTAAATCTGCTGAGATGGTTCCAAGGTCAGATCGGTGCCTAGGTACTTGGGCCTCTCGGTTCCGTAGCCACTCAAGTCTCCCGGCTTCGTAGCTACTTAGGCCTCTCGGCTCCATAGCTATTCAGGCATCCCGACCCCTCAGCCATGCAGGATAAGGGGTCATTTTAGAAAAAAAAAATAACCATCGCACAAATCTTAGTTATTTTAGGAGGAAGACGACGACATAACAGATGAAAAAAGTCTGTCAATCTTGGTTATAAGGAATTAAATAGTGACCGCATGAAGATCAGAATGGATTGAAAAAGTCTAATTTTCCTCTATAAAAGATAGTCATTTTCAATCTCAAAGGTATGTATACATATACGCATCACTACATACATTGAAACCCTAATATTCATCTTCTTCATCCTCTAATTTAAGCGTCGGAGTGACTACGCCAGAAAACTCCCTGGCTATCATTCTAACCCTTTTCTTGTTATTTCTCTTCGTCCAAGCATCCAACTACGTCATCATCCTCATTGTCATCCGGTGATTGACGATTAAATTGGTAACTAAGCCAATTCACTAGTGATTCATTTGTCGATGCTTGTGGGCAGGATCAGTAAACTATGAAAATTTTAAGACTTGAGTGTTTGAATTGGTTTTTGCCAACTGTGCTTCAGATAAATGCAATCACATTGGATTAAGTTTGCTTCAAGGATATCCTAAGTTGGACAGACTGTTAAATGGTCCATTAGGCTGCAAAAGTTTCAGCTTCCTGACATATAGATGTAAGAATGTTTTGCATTTATCCACTCAATTTTGATGAAGCCAGCCACATTTTCAAAGCTAGGAAGGATTTTATTGATTTGGGTATGTTAACTGTGGAAGATTTTAGAGGGGAAAAAATAGGGGAGATTTAGGGAATAGACGCAGGGAAGAAAAATAGAAAGAGAAAAAAACTCATTTTCATCCCAGATCATTCTAGCCAAAAGGAAGAAGAAAATTGAGAAAAAAGGTACGTTCCATTCATACCACATGACCCATTTGCCTCACCATCTTTCTCCTCTTCTCATTTTCAGCCCATGGAGAGGTGCAAGTCAGTGTCTGTGGTGCTGACAGCTGCATGCAATCGGTCTACACTACTTGCTCGTGTTGCAAAGAGCAAGCCAGCAATGACAACCAACAGAAGACAAGGAGAGTGTGGATGGTAAAACTATCTAGGACCACTGAAATGCTGGCTGGGAACAATGCCAGTGGTAGCATGCAGAGCTGGTTTGCACTTGCTGATTGCATTGCATTGAGCATGCCAGCAAGAACAATCAACAGGAGACAGGACAGGAGGTACTGCAGAGGTTAGAAATGCCTTCCACTTTTCATGATTTCTCTCCTCACTTCTCTCTCCTCCCAAGTGTTTCCAAAAGTGATGAAAAGAATTTCAAATTGCTTCCTTTCCCTGAAGGCAAGTGAATCTTGCCGCTTTCCTCTTCTTTCCCTCTATTAGGGCTCCTTTCCCTCCTTGAGCTAGATGCAAGTAGGCAATGTGATAAAGTCCATTCATTATGTTTCACTTGATCATGTTGAGTTTTAGCAAAGTTGTCAATAAGCATTAGCCATATAGCTTTCTTGATACCTGACGTTAGCGTTATAAAGAAAACTAAGAGGTGAAATATGGTTTATTCCATAAAAAGTCAACTGAACTCCGTATGACAAGAATATCAAATCACATAAAGGAAAAGTCGTCATCATGCATTTATAAGGTTAAGCAATTGTTTAATCATAATTTGAGGAAAAGTGCAAGGCAGTGGAGGTGGCTTACCCAGTCGCTGTCAGGACCGGCACTTGGAACAAGTACATTAATTTCACTTGATTTGGCAGTGGTTATTGAAGCCCCCAATGAATGTTTGCTCAGGTACAATTGGCAACCTGATGTATTGTCAATCGATATTGTTGGTGCTGAACCCTACATGACGTGAAAAATATTTGAAATAACATAAAAGACAAATCTTTGAACTCTGGTGGCATTATAAACGCAATACATAATTTCTATTTCTTTGAAACAAATCTATTTGGGAAAAGAAACCAAATATATATAGGGTCTCTTCCATAACTCTGCTTTATCAGGGTATCTCTGAAAGCCTATGCTGATGGTTTCATGTATACATAACTGTGACAATTAATCAATTTGACATTTTTATTAGTTAAGGGAGATGCTTATAGTGGAAATTGGTTATTCCGAGGCCTAAGCAATGCTGTGAACATTAATTTGATTGTTTATTGCTTGGAAGGGAATTGAAATCTTTGTCGTAGATAGACCAGCCTCAATATCATTTCTCAGCCCAAAAATGCTGCAGCTAGAAGAAAATAGCATTTCTTTAGACCTATTCCCATCAATGTGATTAGTTAGTTACTATGCTTCAGAAAAAAGAGCAGATTTTGCAGCTCAATTATAAGTAATAATCGAGAAACTCCTAATATACTTCACAAGCTCAACCAAGATCATGAGATGGGGTGTTTCCAATGAGACGGTAATAGACAAATGTATCCAATTGTTTGTAGGACTCAGAACAAGTATGGAGGCACAGTAGTTTATTTTCAATGAAGAAAAAGGCAAGAAAATTCTGCAAATCTCAAACTAAAGATCTCTTACAGGCAAAAGAGAATTAGAAGTTAATGAACATTTTTCTCAAAAACATGAGCAAGAATAAAAAAACACAAGGGAAACAAGTCCAGATTTAAATTCCAGATACCCATGTAACTAGAGCAGAATATGAAAACTAGGCACCTTTCTAAACAAATGTCTGAGCTCTATAAGCCACTAGATATAGTCAGTACCTGGCATTGCACTTCAACAGCATTGCAATTCACAATTTCACAAGCAGCCACAACATCCTAATAACACACATCCAGAGAAATAGTTACTCCATGAAGATATGCATGATAAGCCACATACACAGGAAATTAGTGTACAAATTCACACGCTGACCATGAATACAGTACCCATCTTGGTGCATTTATCAATTGTAATGTTGTTCACTTTTCCTATACAACACAAAAGTCACATAGATTTATCATTTTTTTAGAACAGTGAGTTAAAATGACAAATGGCTTTTCACAAGCAACCTAACATTTGATCAGAATTACCTTTAATTTGTAAAACTGAATCTCTGCACCCATAAATGTATACAGTTTGCCTGGAATCACAGTCATCAATAACCAGGTTCTTTTTTCCAATCTGATTCTCAACAACCCACCTACAGATAATAGATTAAACTCGAGGGAAAAAATATATACAACTGCTAGACTATCCTCTTAAGAGAAGTTGTAAGAACACTACAATTAATAGACTTCTTTTGATGGAAAAAGAAAGAAAAGCATCTCTCACTTGCGACCCATTTGAAGCTCAAGTTTTGGAGGCCCTTCTTTGCGGAAGGAGAAGGAACTAGCACGGGAACCTTTTTCAGTAGCAGCAACGACACCAGCTCTATCTGCTCGATTTTTGGTCTTCAAATCATCAGTGACTTTCCGCAGACCTTTCAGATAAAAAATTGTGTCAATTAATTTTACTTGGAAGAAAAAAAAGATTGCACAAAAGTTCAATTATATCTTGTTTAGCATGTTATACATGCCTGAAGTTACAGATCTGCCAGAGCTGATCTCTTGGAAGACAGCAGACATTCCCTCCTTTGATTGTGATGTTGCAGCTTCAGAGGCAAAAAGCGCTGTTGAAGGAGGAGGGGGAGGAGCAGGAGGGCCCCTTGCTGGAGGGCCTTTTGCCACAGGAGTGGTTGCTGTTGAAGAAATAACAGCAGCACCAGAAGAGCCCCAAACAATACCTAGGGGATAAAATTTCTTTACATAATCTCGTAATCCAGGTATATACAACTCCTTCAAAGCTTTTGCCCATTCTACATGGTTTGCATCTCTATTCCTGTATTCCACAAGAATCTGGACTCGAAAGATGTAAGTTATCTTGCACTTTTGCAAGGTAGTGTAAATGATGAAGCAAACATCAGACCATAGAGAAACTCTATGATACTTTAGAGATTTAGTTGGCAAACTACGACATTGGGGAAAAAATGCTAACAGAAATTTTCAATTCATGCAAAAGTTTGTTGCAGGAAACTATTGGTAGAAAGGTAAGCCGTAAGCAAACCCTTACCTTTCGCCTTGATTAATTTTAGCTTTCCATTGAACTTAGCTCTGATACCAAAATAGGATCGTCCTTTGAATAGAAATAAATCTGAGAATTAGAAACTCGGAATTTATATTCCTCAAAGGATTAAACAAACACTTGAATTGGAAGACACTCAAACGGAAACACTCAAACTGGAATGAGCTTCTTGGTTTTGCTCAAGGATGCTCAAACCACTTACTTCTATGGCTTTAAATAGGCTAGGGAAGGTTACGAATAATTGAGGCGGGTGCCCATCTTTTTAGCCCCATCGTCCCTCTATTATCGTCCTTTGCCTGCCTTTTTAGCCTTACAGTGCACACCAATCTTATCATATCACACTTTGCAGCGCACAAATCTTCTTTACAGTACACAAATCTACTTTTCAGCACGCGAATCTACTTTACAGCACGCGAATCTTATCTTGCCCGTGGACTTTTAAATTTGAAAAGATGGCTCCCCGAGGCTCAGTCCCTTCAAACTTTACAGCTCTTGTCCTTTGATTAGTGCCCACCACAACTTTCGGGATTATGGTGGCGTTGCCTTTACTCGATGCCCGATCTGCTGCACACGTTGCATTTCCACAAACAAATCTTTGCTGTGATTTCTTACCTTTTCAAGGTTTTTATGGTAGTAGCTTTCCCGTCCACCTTCTGCATGTCGTCTTCTGGCAAAGTCATATTCCTTT
>JBBMJZ010021452.1:14675-26418 GCA_037833815.1 Zingiber zerumbet | reverse complement strand
GCATTCCAAGAACAACAACAATATGGTACTACGTAAATTCTAAAATCAACGTTAATTACTGGTGCTGCTGTATTTTTGAAAAAAAGAATACTATAATGATAGTATTCTTTGAATGAAATACACAGTAATTGGTGGGGAGTGATAAATGGAAAATAAATACGCTGTTTGGTAAAATCTAAAATTATATGCGTTTTTTTAGGAATTTCTCAATTTTAAGTGTGCATTGATCAATTGTCGACAATTCTATTTTGCCATCTTCCAGTTCACATCCCGGAATTCATGCATTTGATAGAGGTGACTTGTATCCTCCATTTTCCATGGATTGCATGCGTAAGAATCTCTACAAAGAGACATGTTCCTCACGGATCAAAAACTGTTGGAAAAAAATGAGAAAAATACGAATACCAATCAAGAACACTTTATTGTCGTCGTTCGAAAGTGGGGAAAAAAAAAGAGAGAACAAAATAAGGAAAAATGAAAAAAAAAGTTCGCTCGAGGTCAAAACAAGCGTAACATTAATCTGCTCTCGTACGCTGCTCTACCTACTCAATCAAGAAAAACACTAGTTTCGTGTTCTACTTTGGCCTCTTCCATCCACCGACCGATCATCATCCGACGGCTCTTAAGCGATCAAATGTCAGCAACGTCCTGATGTCGTGCAAAATTAGTGTCTTAAAGTAACTAGGCGGGTAGTGTAGATTCGCTTGGGTGCAATAATATCTCGGAAGGCGGACCCAGTTCATCCGACGTGTCGCGGGAGGTCGCACGCTATTGGGTTGCTTTAGACGGCAAGCAAGCTGGGCAAGTATCGACCGTCCGTGTCATAGTCCCACTTTATCTGACGGTTATCGTTAATTTATTTGTCCAATTTAAGAAGCCATCGATCGTGCCCGAGCAGGGCACGCGCATCGACTCTGGGACGTTTCATCGAACCGGTAGCGAGCGAAAGCAATGGCGATCTCGATCCACGCCTGCCTCCGGCCGACTCCCCTGCCGCCCGCTCTCCCTCCTCCCGCTCCTCCTCCTTCCCCCACGCTGTTCTCTCCGTGGTAAGATCTCGATGCGTGATTCAGTATTCCCGATACGATCTCTCCCTCTTGATCTAAACGCGTTCGATAGCAGGTCTCAGAGGACGGAAGTCAGCTGGAGGAGACAGTGCGTGTCGACGGCGGCGTGCGTCTTGATCGGATCCGCCATCGGGCTGGGCGGCAACGGGGAGGTGCTAGCCGGCGAGGTCAGGGCGGAGGCGGCGGGGTCGGGAGCGGGGAAGATCATGCGGTGGAGCGACAAGCGGAGGTGCCCGCAGTGGCGGGAGAACTCTTTGGAGAACATCGTGCCGGAGAACCTCCCACGACAGTCCGGCGGCCGGGGTTCCAATAAGTTCGCGGCGTTTGGGGAGCACGTGACAGCTCCTCCGGTTGGGGTTGGACCGAGCTTGATCCGGTTTAGAAGTGATTGCTTTACTTTGTAGCTTGATAAATATACACAATATATATATTTAAAAAATTGTTAATAAATTTTAATTCTGGTTTTAAAATTGAAATGTAGTTTTACATAAGGAAATTAAATTGAAAATGAGAAATAGTATTTTTTTAAGAAAAATCCAGGAAGTTGTAGACATGGTTTGTTGCAGTACAAGTAGTACAATTGAAATTAATGTATTTTGTTTTTTTTTATAATTCCGTTTTCCAGGGCGGTTGTTTTCAAGCCCTTTTTTCTTCCATCCCACCATTTCCCCTCAAGGAAACAGCGTAAAACAGGAGAAAGGTTTTCATAATGAATCGCGTTAAAAAATGATCCAAAATGATATAAACGGCATTGTAATTAAGAGTATCCACAAATTATGTTCCAAATCAAAGGAGAAACATTCTTGAATAAACTATTGAAAAACATTCAGCGCCAATTCTAAAAATGGGCAGAAAAACAAAGTCCGTTGGTTCAAATCATAGCACACCTTGGAAAACAACACACTACATAACGTTTCTAATCAAGCAGATCATCGTCGTCGTCCGGAAGCGGCTGAGCGGCAGCTGCAGCAAGCTCAGCTTCATGTCTGAAAAAGAAAATAAAACAGAGCAAAGTCATAAATATGAACAAAATCTTATAAAGAACTTAACTTGAAGCCACTAACTACGTGGATAAAATCTAAAGATCAATTTAGTTTATGATAATGGTTATTTTTTATTCCTTAATGCATCCTTGGTCTATTCATTCTTCAGTTATTCATCAAGGAATAATTCCTAGCGATATTTCGAAGCAGTTATTCATTCTTCAAATAATACAACCTTATTTAAGTCAGACAAGCCTATTGCACAATCATCAGGTGGGTTGGGCGAAAGTGCGCCAACAGAGCCAATTGGTTGGAGCAGGCTGGTAGAGCAAAACGAGTTAGTGCAGCCACACTGACAGAGGGCTTGGATCAAACTGACCTATTGTGTTGGTTGGGCCACACACGCACTTGGCAAACAGAAGGGGTTATCGATCACATTGGTAAGGAGGCAAGCCAAACAAGTCCAACGGGTGAATGGGGCATATCGGGTCAATACCTGCTTTGGGCCAAGGAGACAGAGTACATTGACTGCCCTGAATTAGACAAGCCATTCATTTTATCATTGTGAAACTAGTTCTTATTTATTTCTTATAACATTTGGGTGCTAAGAATAGGGTCACTTATTCACTATATATGTCTACTTAGGGCAGCAATTAGATTGGACCCACAAGGAAAAAATCAAAACAAATCTAAAAGCATATATATCAATTGCACTTACTGTTGTTGCGCAGCCAAGTCAATCTGAACCTCTGGAGGCGCCAGTGCAGGTGACTCAACAAAATGAAGGTTAGGGTCCCTGTCATGGCATTTACCATTATTATTATTTCTCTTTTTTTTTTCTAACAGAAATAATTGCAGAAACTAATTATCACCAACTTACCCTGCAAGTTTCCTCGCAAGATAAAGGAATGGTTTCTCAAAGTTATAATTGCTCTTTGCTGAGATCTCATAATACTGGAGGTTCTTCTTCCTGTGGAAGGTAACTTGCTTTGCTTTAACCTGCCTGCTCTTCACGTCAACCTTATTGCCACACAGAACAATAGGAATATTCTCACAAACCCTGATTTCACCAAAAAAGCAGACAAAATTGTTAGATATTTTGAAGTGTCAGGAACTGCATATTCATCTTCATGTGTTCTAAGTAGCAACCTGCATAAATCCCGGTGCCATGTTGGGACGTTCTTGTATGTTAACCTTGCAGTCACATCAAACATGATTATAGCACACTGACCATGAATACTGTAAAAGAAAGATGGCAAAACCAGATTAGAAAAGCAACAAGCTTTCAATAACCATTTAATTCACAATAAACAGAATTTGACAAACATGAGTATGAAAAGTTAAAAAAACCAAGCTATCATCCATTGCTTTTCAAAATGGGAAATCCAATTATCTAAAAAATCCCACATAAACAGTTTGTTTTTCTCTAAATGGAATCGATAAACAACAAGCTTGTCATATATTATGGGGAATTAATCCTATCAAAACTATCAACCTACCAGTAAGTTCAAAACAATAAGGAAAACCCTGAATTGAAAAATGACTAATATTGAGTATAATAAAGATTTTTAAACAGCTAATGGTTTTCAATCTTAAATGAAGAGTATTCATTGGATAGAAAGTCCACAATATCTGCCTGTATGGTAAGCTAATGTCCTATTTCATATCAAAAGGTATAATAATAAGAAATCATTGAGAAACATCAAAATGATCAGTAGCAGGTGCCAACAAACTATATCAACTTGCATTTATCAACTAGAACGCAATGATAAAAATAAACGAGTCAGAACATACTAGTATCCATCCCTCAGACCACCAAATTTTTCCTGACCAGCAGTATCCCAGCAATAAAATCGGATCTTCCCACAATTTGTGAAGAAATCAAGAGGATGGACTTCAACACCGATTGTAGCTAAAAAACCCCAAGACATTGCGATGTATATTAGTATATTAACAAACAAACAAATAAAAAAAATAAGATTAACAAGATACTCACGTTCATACTTCTTCTCGAATTCACCAGTAAGGTGCCTCTTCACAAATGTTGTTTTCCCTGTATCACACCATAGGAATAAGATAACTACAGGTGCAGAGGTACGAAATCAAAGGATCAATTTTCTTCACAAAAAGTCAAGGGGAAGCAAACTAGATGCAATTTGAGTACAGTAATGTGTTGCCCTAAAACGAACAGAAAATAAATGGGAAACGGAGTGGCCAAAGAAAAGCTTCTGTACATTTCGTCGTTACACATTCAGCAATGAACGCTTAATCAACATGGACATATATTGATGCCATACCAGCAGAAGAAAAACCTAGACCTAGATTTCAAGTAAAGAGATTGAAATCGATAAAACAACAGCAGCAAATCTTCATAACCCTAACCCGAAAGCAGTTCGTGATACGGCGAGTTTTGAAACCAAATCATGCTGGCAAAGATCACTTGAACCAGGAGAAAAAAAAGATAAAAAAGCATTTTACCTGTCCCGCCATCGCCGACAAGCACAAGCTTAAAGCTCGGGTAGTCCACGGTTTGCTGATTCGGCAATGCCTACAAAAACAACAACAAAAAAACCCCATAAAATTGCAAATCAAAACCCGAAAATAATTTCGAGAAGCAGAAGAGGAAGTAGATCGGCGACGTTACCATTTGATTGATTTCCGAGAAGTGCGATGGGGAAGAAGTAGAAAAAGACGGGAAGTGCGATTTCAACGAGCGGTGGCGAACCCTAAAAAAGGCGTCCGGCTACGATCGACGTCGTTTCCCACGCACGGTCCGCTTCATTTGAACGCGACTCTCTCAGCCGTTGGATCATTCGATCGAATTTGAGAGAGAGTAAACAGGGTCAAGATTTGGTCCTGGTTTAAATAAATGGAAGTGGGGAGGCCGCCAGGTTTATGGGCCGAAAAAACGGCCCATTAAAGATGTGAGATAATAACCGAAGGAAATTCTGATTTGCTCCATAAAGTTTACATATTTACTTAAAGTATCCTAAAACGTTCGATTAAATTGCAGTTTGCCTCCTAGCTTCCAAACTGTATATATGTTGTCAAAAATAGAAGATGTCAATGCGTTCGGTGGGCGGTAATTGTTCATTTCGCCGATTTATTTATATGCCTTCATTTGTTTTGCATGAACAAGACATCGCCATCTTCTTCTCGTGGCTTCGCCGAGGAATTCTAATGCATCCACATGAACAGATTAATTAAAGAACTTCTTGCACTGCCCACCGCCGCCCGCAGACCTCTATAAGAAGCTTCTCGCTCCAAAATTTGAAAGTAGAAAATGGCGAGTTGGAATTTCTTGGTCGTGATGGCGATAGCTTTTGCTTTGGCTCACGGTGCGCACTCTAGGAAGGTGCCGGAAGTGGAGGCACGCCTGAGATCCGAGAAACCGGCTGCTGGCCCGGCAGCCGCCGTCGAAGAGCAGAAGAATTTTATGTCGTTTGGCGGGCCTGGCGTTTTCGCCGGCATCGGCGGACTCGGTGGTTTCAGCGGCCTGCCCTTTTTCAGAGACATCGGCGGCCTTGGCGGTGGCGGGTTGGGAGGAGGAACGGGACTTGGTGGACTGGGAGGATTGGGTGGCCTCGGTGGTGGGAGCGGAGCAGGAGGAGGAGGCGCCGCCGGGGATGGAGGTGGACTTGGGCACCATGTGGGTTTAGGTGGTGGACGGGGTCATCATGGCAGCGTTGGAGGAGGAGGAGGAGGAGGAGGAGGTGGTGGTGGTGGTGGTGGTGGAGGCGGCGGTTGCCGGAGTCCATGAAGGGATTACGCGATACTATTACTGCATGTCACTGCGTAAACATGAATTAATTAGCAGTGCATTTATCCACTTATCACTCGGTTATTATCGTTTAGTAAACAGCTGAGCAGATCACTGCTAGTAAACATCAATGTATCTTGCTATATTCCATCCATGTTTCCTGCTATATTTCCCGAGATTACGATCAAAATCTATCTTTCCAAATTCCAACGCCTACAAATCTCGTTGTGTAATTAAGAAAGGTCAGTCAAAGAATTGGAACTGGAGCCTCTGCTCCGATCCTCCGCAACCTTTACGTCGCAGGAATCGTTCTCAATTCCTTGAACTGCCGCGCCATTTCCTGCACTAGCCTGACTCCGTCGCCTCCATGCCTCAGCGCACTCACAGCGTGGCCGAGCAGGGCTTTGGCCTCCTCGAGCGCATGCAGTCTCTCGTTCAGCTTCAGGACCTCGTCTTGCAGTTGCAGATCGATCTGCGCTGCGTCGGTTGAGCTCGACGTGTTGTTGATTTGGTCCTGCAGATTCTTCAAGCACGCCGAGATCTGCGCCTTCTCCTCGTCGAATCCGGCCACCAGGTCGCTGAATTCAGCCTCTGCGTGGGGATTCCCCTCCTCCCCGGCGACCCTCTTCCGGGAGCTCTCCAGCTCTGCCTCCAGATCCATCAGCTCCTTCTCTCGATCGGTCAGCAGGTCGTTGAGCTTGTGGATTGCCTCCTGGTCGTACTCCGACTGCTCCTCCATCATCCGCAGGCACTGCAGAGCCTCCATCTGCATCCCGGCCTTCTCCTCCTGCAGGCGGTTGATCATCGCCAGCGCCTCGTTGGCCGCCACCGCCGAGGCGCTCCGCTCCTCCTCCAGCTCCTTGTACAGCGCGCTCATCGTCTTCCGGTCCAGCTCGATCTGCTGCCGCAGACGCTCAGTCGACGTCTCCGCCTCCACGTCGGAGACCACGCACGCGTCGTAGCTCTCCAGGCTCGAGTTGTTGCGCTCCACGGCGAGCCGCTTCGCGATGCTCTGCAACCCGGCGGAGGTCGAGGCGTCGATCTCCGCGAAGCGAGGGCTGAAGATCATGTCGCCGCTCCACGGCAGATCCAGAGTGTGGTAGGATTTCTGGGACAGCCGGAGCTTCAAGTCCTCCGCCAGAACGGAGATCCGCGGCGACATCATCATCCCCTTCTTCGCCAGTGCGTTCCTGAAGCTCTCGTTGCGCTCCAGCAAGATCGCGCGCGCCGATGTAGGCGGATCGTTGATGCTAGGATTGGCATCGGAAGCCGCCGCCGCTGTTGGAGTGATCGATTAGCGCAACATAAAATAACAGGTAAAGTGCGAAATTGAAGAGATTACCTCCATGAGGAACCTGTTCGATCGTTCTCTCCTTCGATTCCACAGCAGTGTTCTTGGGATCGACTTTATTCGAATCATTCTCCGCCGGCTTCTTCTCAGAGTTCAATAGCAGCGAGCGCTGCGGAAGGTTAGTAACAGGGTTAGGGTTAGGATGGATGAGCCTCTCGGGAACTAACTCCTCCACCGCCGTCGGCTGCCGCCATGCTCTCGCCGCCGACGCCGACTCCTCCTCGATGTCCTTAACGCCGTTGATCTGCGAGTCCCCCTCTTCGTTCTCGTCGTAGCAGTCGTCGTCGGAGTAGGGTATCTCCGTCTCCGACCCCGATGTGATCTTTAGCTCGCTGTAGCCTACGTGCGGCATGGCGCCCGGCCGATCCGAGCTCTTCCACTGCCTCTTTCTTAGCTGGACTCGTCGGCCCGCCGGCACGTTGTTGATTCCGGCTACGTCGATCTTGGCGGAGGATTTCTTCTTCTTCCCGTGGCAGATCACCCGCGAGAGAGTGAAGGGCTCGGCGCAGCACGAGCAGGATCTGGCGCCTGGGTGGTCGTCTCCGTCGAACGTAAGAGGGTCGTCGCCGGGGGAGATAGAGGGCTTGGGCTTTCGGCATGCGGTGGCGGGGGAGGACAGGAGGCAGGCCTCGCACATGCCGCGGGAGTTGGCGAGGCGGCGGTGGGCGTGGCAGTAGACGAGCGCGGAGACCTCGAGCTTGTGGGCGCGACAGAGCAGCTGGTGGTAGAAGCCGCGTCGCTCGCCGCCGAGGACGTGGTCGAGGCGGGAGCAGAATGGGCAGGGCGGCGGCAGGTTGCAGAGGCGGGCGAACCTTGTGGCGGCGTAGGATAAAGCGGCGTTGGTCAGCAGGATCACGATCAGGCACCACTCGGAGACGGCGCCGAGGAGCACCGAGAAGTAACAGTACAGCGTCGCCGCCGCCGGCGCTGGCGGTGCTGCGGTGGTTCCAGCACCCATGTCCGACGATCGATTCACATAAACCAAAAAACACGCAAATATCTTGCTTGATTCAATCACCACCTCCAGCGAACTCTCGGTATCGAATTGGAGATAGAATCTGAGTAATTAAATATCAATCAAAGGCATTAATTCCGGAAGAAAAAGAAAACGAAAACGAACATTCGAATCAGTTCAACCGTCGATGAAGAGGCTTCTCTGCGTATTCAAAGAAAGAAAGAAAGAAGAAGAAACAGGAACAGCCTTCGCCAGGGTCCTTCTCTCTCCTCTCCCTCTCTCTTCCTTTCCTTCTCCGGATTGGACGTCTGATCTCATCGACTTTTGAGACGACGGATCGATTTGTCGCTTTCTAAATTGGAAACGTTTGGTTGGGTGGCGATGAAGCAGCGATCGGCGTTTCACGCACGTTTCGCAGCGCGGATTCGTCGCTCCGTGCCGCGCTGAAAAGTAGCCCTCGGGTTCCAAAGTTTCAGGTGGCACGTCGAACGAAGAAGAAGCAGGAGGAGGAAAAAAAAATCCATTTTTTATCAAAAGATTTTATTTAATAATTATTAAAGTCTGCCGAATTTATTTATTTATTACATATTTATTCAGCTCGCATTTGTATTGGTAGCTCGCTCAATCGTTGCAGTTAACGAACTGATAGTTAACGATCAAGTGGCCTCGCGCGTAGCCGCTTCCATCTGTGTCCAGCTGAGCGAACACCCCTTGATCTAAATCTAGCCCTCCATTTGAACACTGATCTACAATCCTGACCGTTGCTTGACTCCCCGTAGCTGTGTTTGTAACCTGCCGCCACATATCAAGCCTCAACCATCTCGTATAAAAATTAATTTTTAAAATACTTCAAATATTTAAGATATATTTTTTGAAATATTAAAATGTTATATTAAATTAATTAATTAACTGAAAGTACGGTTAAACCGGCTCTTACCCTCAAGCACCTGCCGCAGGCGTCGCGGCCTGTCGGCCCGACGGGTCCGCAGAAGGCGGTCCACCCGTACCTCCTCCGCCACTCCAGCGGCCGGTCGCCGTCCCACGTCGAGCAGTAGGCGCTGACGGCGTACAGATCCCAGTTGTTCTGCGCAGGGTAGTAGTAGTGATACGTCGCCCTCACATTCGACGCCTCCTGCGCCATCGCCCCACCGGCGGCGACGCAAAGCAGCAGCAGAAGCAAAACGTCCATTGAACTCAACTTCCCCATCTCCTTCCCCGACCTTGCTTCGATTTGGTCGTGCCCTAACCTCCTCCGGTTCATATAGATGTTTCCAGGTCTCGATCGCTGCTATCTAGAAGGATCCAACGGAGGGTTTACTAATTTGGATGCCTCGTCGACGCTGCGTGTTCGTGATGCGGATGGATGGCGTGTAGCCGAACTGCAAGGTCAAATGCAACTGTTTTCATTGGCGGCGAGCGACTTGTCTTGCAGATGTATAACAAAATGCCATACAGAAGAAAGATTGCCACAAGTAACATCTCTTTAACAATTTGCCTGGTATCACCCTTGTCTTCATAGTTTCTCATTTCCAAAAATAAAATATAATAATAATAAATTATTTTGATATAAAAGTTTGTATGGTTAAACAGCAATGGTAAATAAAATCCTTTCTTTCTAGAATTTCTCCAGAATTGTACAGTGCAAAAGTCTATAATAGCTCAGATTACAGTGTAAGAATGATGCTGTTATTGTACTCTTTCTTCATCTACCTTCATCATTTTGTGCAGATAATTTAAGATGCCGTAAATCTCAGGCCAGAATCTATGCCTCTTATCTGAAGATATGAACTCATGGACAACACCATCAACCAACAAGGAACTGCAACCCCCAATCTTTTTAACACCCTTTCTCTCCATCATCTCTCTGACTCTATCTGAAGAGCTCCACATGCCACAAGCAGCATATGCATTGGAGAGCAACACATATCCTCCTTCTTCCTCAGGTTCCAACTTGAGAAGTTCTGTTAAAGCATGCTCTGCAAGCTCCAAGTTTGCATGAGCCTTGCTCGTGCTTAAGATGGCTCCCCATATTGACCTAGTTGGCTTCATTGGCATGATTTCTACCACATGTAGAGCTTCCTTCAGCTGCCCTGCTCGGGCGAAAAGATCAACCATACACCCATAGTGCTCCTTGCCAGGTTCAACATTGTATCGTTGCTTCATGGATTCGAAGATTTCAGTCCCCTGATCCACCAGGCCTGCATGGCTGCAGGCTGTAAGGGCTGCAACTAAAGTGACCTTGTTGGGCATCAGACCTTCTTCTTGCATTTTGACAAACAACTCCATGGCTTTTGCTCCATTGCCATGGAAAGCAAGACCAGTGATCATGGCTGTCCACAGTGTGACATCCTTCTTTGAAACATGGTTAAAAATTACAAGAGATCTCTCGATGCTTCCACACTTGCTGTACATATCTATCAGTGCTGACCCCAGGAAGGCATCCAGGGTTCCATATCCCTTGTGCACCCAACCATGTATGCACCTTCCATGACTCAACTCTTCAGTCTCCGCTGCAGTGCAAACTAATGCAACGGCAGTCACCCTATCAGGTCGAACACTTTCAACAAGCATGCGTTGCGATAGTTTGATTGCCATTTTCAAATCACCAGCCTGGGCATACCCAACAAGGAGAGCATTCCATGAGACCAGGTCCCTCCTAGGCGCTTCATTGAAAAACCTACGAGCAAGATCCAATTGTCCATTACTTGCATGCCCTGTGATCATTGTGTTCCATGAGATACAGTCTCTATCGAGCATTTTATTGAATACCTTGACTGCAAGGTCGAGTTCCCCACACTTAGCATATAGATCCATGAGAGCATTGTTCAAAATCAAGCAACTGTTACTGCTGCCGCCACTGAGAGCCATCTTTCTTATGATCATTCCATGAACAGCCTTTCCAAGACGTGCATTCTTAAGTTGGCAGCAGCACACAAGAAGGCCGACCATGGTGTATTCATCCAGTTCAATACCCGAAGCTGCCATGTATCTAAGCAACTCCAGTGCTTCCACGCAGCGTCCCTCTTTGGCAAGCCCAGACAGCATGATGTTACACGAAACGATATCCTGTTCGAGCATATGATCGAACACATGACGTGCAGAAGCAGCGTCTCCGGCGTCCAAGTACATCTTCATCAGAGTGTTCTGCAAGTAGACAAGTGAGCTGAAACCACAGACTACCACGTGGGCGTGGATCTGCCGGCCGAAAGGTGCGTTTTTGGAAGCGGATTTGAGGAGGGAGAGGAAGGTCCGCTCATCGAGGGCGACGGGGGAGGAGAGCATGGACTTGTAGAGGTCGCAAGATTGGCGTGGGAAGGAGGAGAAGGCGGAGATCATGAGGTTGTAGATGAAGAGGTTGGGGGAGGGAGCGAAGTGGGTGAAGAGGCGGAAGGCGAGGGAGAGGCGAGAAGCGGCGGTGGAGTGGGCAAGGAGACGGCTAATGGGGAATGTGTCGGCGGTGAGGTGGAGCCTCATCATCTGGGCGAGGATCTGGTTGAAGTGGGCGGGGGAGTTGCAGTGCTTCTCGAGGAGGAGAAGCGTGGGGTGGTGGAGCCTCAAGTCGAGGGCCGGATCCCACTGATAGGTGGTCGCTGTGGCGCATGAAGCGGTGGCGGAGAAGACATGGGC
>JBBMJZ010021452.1:0-14665 GCA_037833815.1 Zingiber zerumbet | reverse complement strand
CGGCGGCCGAGGAAGAATGGAGCATGGCTGTGGGGAACTGGCGCCGTCGGAGGAATCCTACTGCTGCAGATGTCGATAAAGCTCTCATGGAGGAAGATCGAAGAGGAAATGTTGCAACTGGAAAAGGAGAGATGCGATTCGTAGTATGATTGGCGTTCGAAACAATGCAGAGCTGAAGGAACAGAAGCGGAAGAGCACGATACCGTCGCTGAAGCCATAGGCGGAAGCGAGTGAGGAAGCAGCGAGTACGGAAATAATTCTTGTTATGGTAAAATTGAATTTTCGCTTAAATTTTTTTTTTTAAAATATATTATTATTTTTCGTTATGTATATAATAAATAAATAAATTAATTAATAAAATAGGAAAGAAGATTGGAGAGGTGAGGGTTCGCAGATCGCCCTCGAGGAGTTTTATCTCTAGTTCGCACAGTCGCCGACCGACGCCGCCTTTCGTCGCCGTTCAACGCCATGGCCTCACTCTTCGTCTCCGCTCCCCTCAAGCCTTCCTTTTTTCCCTCTTCCACGTCCACTCCAAAGCCCCCTCGATCTCTCTCTCTCCGCTTCACATCTCCCTCTCACCTCCCTTTCTCTTTCTCTTGCCGCGGCAGGCCCCGAGCCCTCTCGTCCTCTTCGTCCTTCGACCTCCTGTTGCCGATTTCGGCCGCAACGCAGACGCCGGCCTCGGCCACGAGGGGCGCCGAGTCCGACGTCATGGGCCTGCTGCTGCGCGAGCGGATTGTCTTCTTGGGGACCAGCATCGACGATTTCGTGGCCGACGCCATCATTAGCCAGCTCCTCCTCCTTGATGCCGTGGATCCAACCAAGGACATCCGCCTATTCATCAACTCCTCCGGTGGCTCCCTAAGGTGCGTCCTTGATTCACTTGGAGGTTACTATGTTTCTTCATGTTGTACAGAATGTTGGAGTCGTAGTAGTTGAAGGCTCTAAGATCAAATCTTTACAAATTCCAGTATCCTGTTCTGTTGATTTGACTTAAATATCATCTCGAGTGGCGTCATTTGCTGGAATTGGGGCATTTTATAGCTCTAAACCTAATCTTTATCCACGATCAACATACTTACCTAGCATCCTCAAGAACGATGAATGTTTTTGGATGAACGCCTTCCAGTGTCGGAGCGATTTTTTTTAATTAAAAAATACATGTGTGTTCACTTAATCAACGTGATACTGTGTTTTAACAACATAACAATTTCTAATGGAAAGTCCTGCGGCCACTTGTTCTCTATATTTTTGTGATAATGAAAGCTAGTTTAATTTATTTTCGGCTAATTGTTACATATTAAAATGTGTGTTTTCTGCTTAGCTGTGCTTGGCATGTGGTTTATTGACCCCTGTTACACAGAATGAGAGAGGATTTTTGTTGTTCAGGTAAGGCACTTGTTGTTTGGATGTCATCTGTGACCATTATGTTCTTCTCCACTTGCATCTGTGGACCCATTCATGAAAAACTTGAAGTGCTATCCATTTGTAACTTTGAAACCTTCTCCAATGTTTCATAAAACGTTCGGTTGATATTGACTAATTTCTCCTGTATATATTGCTACACACTGGAACTTAGAAATTGAAACTAATTTCTCCTGTATATATCCAAGTAATGTTTGGTTGAACACGCTTTGGAGCCATAATGTCTTGAAATCATCTAACCACGATCTTCTGTTCTGGGATCACTGCACACCAGGAACCGAAAAGAGGTTGATTGGACAATTGATAGATGAATATATGAAACACAATAAGTTTCTAAAAATTCTCCTGTCCAAATCTTTAACTGCTCTGTTCTTTCCTTGTTTAGAAATTTGCTCTTCTTGAGTGCTGATCAGCTAGTATTTGGGTGGGTGAACATTGAACTTGCTCAAGTTTCTATGTTTGATTTAAATTGCCCAGTCTTTCATGTTGTATACATATATTTTCTTTTCCTTATAATTAAGTTCAGATGGTGATGAGGGTCATAATTTATTCTGCTTTATTATTATGTTGATCTTTGCACATGGATAATAATAGTCTCTTCTGTTTACGTGTTTAGATGAATAGAAGAATGAAGGAAAGAACAAGTTTTGCACATAAGAAAAATGACCACTCATGCTTTTTTCCGCTTGTTTGCCATCCCTTCTCCTTTCTTCCCGCTTATTCATCAGCACTTGTTTCCTCCCAAATACATAAACTGTATATTTTCTTAAGGCATTCTAATTTGTAACTGTTTACTTCATCTGTTTTCAGTGCTACAATGGCCATTTATGATGTGGTGCAGCTTGTGAGAGCCGATGTCTCCACAGTTGCACTTGGCATTTCAGCATCTACAGCATCTATCATCCTTGGTGGTGGTACCAAGGGAAAGCGATTTGCAATGCCCAACACACGGATAATGATTCACCAACCTCTTGGAGGAGCTAGTGGGAAAGCCATAGAGGTTGAGGTTCAGGCCAAAGAGATTATGCATAGTAAGGACAATGTTATAAAAATTATCTCAGGTTTTACAGGCCGCACAATTGAGCAAGTTAAAAAAGATATTGATAGAGATCGTTACATGTCACCTATTGAGGGCGTTGAGTATGGAATCATTGATGGTGTTATTGACCGAGACTCTATAATTCCTCTTGCACCGGTGCCAGAAAAAGTGAAGTCTAGATTCGACTACGAGGAGATGTATAAAGATCCTGAGAAATTTTTGACACCAGAAATTCCTGATGACGAGATATACTAATTGAGATTACTAGCCTTTGCCCTTTGTTTCGATCATGTAATTTTAGACATCTGAAACTCCATCTATTTGATCCATGTTCACAATTGTCTGGATAATAGTCATTAAGAAATACGTTCTCTTTCTACTCTATTTGATAACTGTTGTATGCGATTTAGATGGCGAATGAGCCTTAACTGATTCCAAGCATATGCTTCGAAGGCGGTTCTGATCTCTTTGATGAAGTTAGTTGGAAATTCAGATACTCATGGCAGACATTGTTTCCAGTTACTCACACAAATTTCTATAACACTATCGAACTCCATTCTATTTCTAATTTTGATAACTGATTGAGTTTTTGAATTGCAGAGACTATGAACCAATGGATACTCTATAGGCAGACATTTTCTTTTCTTTTTCAGAATTGTCCTCCTGCAGTGTAAAGAGAAGATTTCAGGATGTAGGTAATTCCTTTGGAGGATTGGAGAATGCAATATAAAAAAAAAGAGAGTAAGAAATAGAACGAAATAATGAGGAAATATTTACTTGTTTGATTTTTTTTAATGAAAATATCAGATAAGATTGGAAAAAAAAACCAAATAGGCTCTGAGCCGCAACAAGACTACTATGATGATGTTTTTTTGATGATTGGATGGTTTAATTTAGGTGATTTATTATCTTTCTGCATCCTGTTTTATTATAATTTATCTGTTAAACTAGATTATATGTAGTTAACTATCCTTTTCATACCTTTGCATTATGATACTGAATTCTTTTCTTCTGATTGGATGACAGCTATGGAACTTGATTCTCCTCATAGGAACCAGTTATTTACCAGTTCTTTTATATATTGTGCATTTTTTTAAAAAAAATTTTGCACTACAGCAATTTCAGTCTCTGTAAATTTCTTGTTTTTTCCCCCTCAAAGAAATGAACTCTATCTAGGATATCTGTAAGCATTTCAATTGCATGAAGAGGAAAAATGTAGATGAAATCCAACCAGACATGACATTGATAGGATGAAACTACTTGTACAAATTAAGACCCACAATTTCCCAGTTAGTTTTTCTTTTCTAAATTGCAGTTGTTAGGAGTATACAGGAGTTTTGTTCATGCAGTGCGTACGTAGAGGTCTACAAGTACTGTGCTTGAATTCTATCTCTGTTAGCCTCCCACCACAGCTTGGCGTCTACTTCCCCAAACTTCTCTCGGCTGCCAACCACCAAATTCATTGCTCATATATATTAGTACAAGAGAAGGTACGCAGAAGTTTGAGATGAGCTAGAAACTACATATGTACAAATAGTACCTGAATCGCATTCGCCGGAGCTCCCGGGCGCCGTCGGCTAGCTCCCGGATGGTGATGTACACTCCGGGTTCATCTTGCTCCACCCACTCCGCTATCTCGAGGTCGCCAGCATTGCTGGCTGAGATGGACGCCTCATCTCTCGATGGGGTGGTGGCCTCAGCCTTGACACCGGAAGACCCTTCGCCGGCGCCCACAGAGGGCGGTTTGTTGGTCTCTCTAGTGAGCTGCCTCTCTGTTGCGAGCGGCGGTGCAATGGGGCTCTCCTTTGTCGAGCCAACCCTCGACCATGAGGATTCTCCCTGAATGAAACGCCGAATAAGTAGCAATTAAAGCTACAAACCCATACAGAAATCGATCTATTACTGACCTCGCCGTCGTCGGATCTCGCCGGAGTCTGGAGAGCCTGGCGGTTGTAGCGCTGCACATTGTACAGCTCCATGATCCTGTCGTAGTTCTCCCCCCACCATCTCTGTGCTTGCCACTTGTTAAACATCTCCCGACTACAGACAGCACCGATCATGACTTAAGATCGTCGATTCGTCTGGACAAAACATAGAGATCTACAGCTGTTAGAAACTGCACCTGAATCGAATCCGCTTGAGATCGTTGCCGGCGCCGCCGGGAAGCGACGCGAAGGTTATGTGCACGCCGGGTTCCACCTGGGCCACCCACTCCTTCGACTCGCCGTCGTCCTCCAGCACCACGCCCTCCTCCTTCGTCAAATCCCACGCCGCGTAGTGGGCAGCGTCCTCGTAAGTATAGGAACCGTGCTGCCGCTGCCGACGGCGAGGATCCCCGCGGAAGCTCTTGCTCCTGAACGATGTAGAAGAGAGCGAGGAGCTTCCGCTCCCTTTGCCCTGACGCGTCGCGCCGGAAATCTTCAACACCAAGTCCTTTATCTGCGCGAATCGAGACCGGGATTAGAAAACTCATCCAAGAATCTACCGTGTCCTGCCATCCACAGGAACAATTCCTATCCAAAACTTTGCTTTCTGTCAGGCTCCTCTTTCAAGGCAGACTGTACTCGATTTGCTATCAAAGGTTCTTTGTAGCGATAAGATTGCGTTTAGTTTACACCGGTAATTATGTATAAACCAGCAGGATTCTGTCTAAATCTCTCACAGTACTTGTCGTTCGCAGAAACAGAACACTACTAAAGAAAGCGTCACATCTCTGTCTCTTGGGATCTGCCACACCCTAATTAATTAACTTAAGCTAAATGAAGGGGGAGTGAGTCACCTGCGACGAGAGGCTCTTGACGGCTTCTTTGCCGGCACGACGCCCGTCGCCGTCCTCTCCGCCACCCTCCGGGTCGTGCTTCGCGCAAGCAATGCAGGCCAGCATCTTCTTCCTCCCTCCTTGCTTTCGCCCCTGCAAGACCCGAGCTTGTGCATCATTGAAGCCAACTTAACAGGTAGTTAACCGCTTATTTTATGCCGATAAGGACCGTTCCATCTTTTGCTTTGCTTGTCAGCGAGGAATGGAATGGACAGCAGCAGCTCGCTGCTAGTGGTCTCACTTCGCATCACGTTTACTTTTTTTGTGTGCGCCATGGGCACGAAGTGGAGGAGAAGTAGCAAAGAAACAAGAGACCAGAGTTTGGTTAAGTAAAACAGAAGAGAGCATATGACGACTTATACTCACCTCTTGTCTCTACTGATCTTCGTTTCCTAATGGCTGCTCCTGTTGTGCATCTTCATTTATATATACACGCACACTTTCGACAGCACGCACGCACGGAATTCTGCTGACGGTGTTGTCCCTTTGTCCGGATGGGAATGCCGTGGGAATCAACTGCGTATCAGGGACAGCGGGGGAGCAGCCGAGTGGGCTTGTCTTGTCCCTCCTGCTGCCGTCCCCTTCAGTTTATATATGCGAGGAGGCAGTGAAACACTGCACCCTCCAATTCTGCTTTCTTTAGATATTCATATTCCTCGTCTTTGTATGTTCATTGTTCCTGTGCTAGCTCCTCACTGTCGCAACTAAGAATTGAATCTCAGCGTACTGCATAGTGTTTAACAGAACCTAGATTTGGCCCCATTGTACAGTGAACAGTCTGTTCTTTTACTGTTTAATGCGTAACTTGTACGGCGATTCGTTGACAGCCTTTACCAGCCTTATCGTTGTTCGTGGCACAGCGAGCCGTGCATGCTTTGCTGCTGTTTCGATTTTTTTTATTGTTTCTCCGGCAATTTGGGAAATCGTGCAGTTGAAATTTTGTGTTAATCAAAACTTTGGCAAGGAAACTTGAACATTCAAAGATTCAAATATTGTTCGATTCTATCTCTGCTCTTGTCAGCGAGGGGGGAGCGTTTGGCTGATGACTCTGCGTTGATCAATGAAAGCGAATGGTTCGAGAGAAGAGAATCCACAGCACTGAAAAGAAAAGTGCTAGTCTGGAAGATATCACGGAGACTCATCCAGATTTGACCACGACGAAAGCCAATTGAATCGCCATAAACTACTCCAAGCGGCGCCGGCGAGTACCGGCGTGGGCATGGAGCCGTACGGGCGGCGCAGCCTTGCCTGTGCACGCACGCACGCTTGCTAGCAGCAGCGTCGAGCACCGGCTGCGTCGCCTTCGCTTTTGCTTTTACGTGCATGGATATAGCCAAAGGATCGATCTGTGGTCTCTGACATCGATCTCTGAAGCTTCGTCTTCGTCGAAGCGCGAGCAAAAAGAGTTTATCAATTGAAGTACTGAAGGGTCTAAATATAATATTTTAGAGTACAAGGGTGAATTAATAAAGTTACTAAAGTATGATTGGGACCAAAATGAGAATTTTCTCGAATAAGGAACCCTACTCGCTTCGGTTTACCTGTAACGGCTCCATAGTTCGGGATCGCTCCTTGTCCCTTCTTTCTCTCCGATCGGTCGTTATCTTCGCCTTCCGAGAACAACGCCGCCGCCGAAGACGAAGCCAAACTGGAGCTTCCCAGAAAGGTCGTATTTTTAAAAATTGTCTTCGTATCTTCTTCTGAAGCAATCCTCTTCCCATAGTTCGTATTTTTTCTCCGATCGTAGATTCGAAGCCATGAGGTCGCCTTCGGTGAACTGAATCATCTCCAGCACCCCGAGTACTTTCCTCCTCTTTCTCTCTTTTTTTTTTCCGTTTCTTCTTGTTATTGGGCAAGCGAGATTTAGGTTTGTATGCTGTGGTTTTCTTATTGCCGATTTCTGTTTCGACTTCGCATGGATGTTTCTCGTATTTTCGATCCGTTGATAAACCAATTCAAGTATTCAACTGCATCATCGCCAGCGTGCTGATTCTAATTGCTTAAAGACAGAGCATGATGGAATCAAAGAGATCGAGCTATCTTAATGTTATATTATTCAAACGACCTAGTTGTGATTTCTAGAAATTTGCGAACTTAATTACTTCCAAACCAATGCCGTAGCCCACGTCGTCACCGCCGTCTAGCGCCGCCAGTATTGTTGCTGACGCCCTTGTTGCCTTTTCTCTCTCATTCTCTCGTAAAAGCCTTCCTGATCGCAATTTTTCCCCAGTAGTCAGGATAGGGTTTTGCCTGCTCTATTACATTTTGATTCCTACACTTGAAAGCCTAGCCGAGCAATCCCATCTTCTCCTTGAGGCTTCAGTTTTAGTAGCCTCCTTTCCTTGTCACTTATCAGCGCAGTTTACATCTAAACAACAAACACTGAGAGATCTATCATCAGTATCGCTACTTATCCTTGTCTATATTGAGACCAAAACAGGTATATAGATTGATTATTGAGGTAAAAGGATCAACTTCCATGTCTAAGACCTTTGAAATTATTTGTGCTCACTGTTTGTTGTCACGTTATGAATGCTAATGGTTCTATTTGAATGGATTATTGTGGTACCTTTAAAGGCAATAAGATGGGAAGGCTAGCATAGGTGCTATTCTTTATTTGGTATGAAACCTAGTATATTATAGTGTTCGTAGTTTATTCTTTCTTTCTATACGAAAACTTTATTTCGAGTGGATAATTTGTAAAAGAAGTGTAGACTTTCCTAAGGTGGATTGATGTATTCTAAGTTCTCGATCACATGGGTGTTTCTTGCTTATTTCAGTGTATTTACCTTGGGATTGACTAAGTTTAAAAAGTAGATGATATGATTATTAAGTTGTTGGGAAAAGAGACCTATTTATGTAATTTATTGTCGTTCACACACACAGAGAATGCATTTCATAGTGAGTGGATTGTAGTACATTCACTCTTATATACAATATAGCCTTATTAGGTGGATTATGGATTGTTCACCCTCTTTTTATATTTTACATATGATGCATTCTGATATCAAGTGGATGGATTATAAGTTATTCATCTTTTTTATATGGTGCATATCTTAATGGATGTATTGTTGTTATTTACTCTCTTTATAAATTATGCTGATTCTTTTCTAAAATAAGATGAAAAATTTGTAATAATGTAAAAGAGATAACATAGGGTAAATTGAAGAAACTATTTAAAAAGGAAATGAAAAGAGTATAATGAAAAATTATTGATGATGCTAAAAGAACATGAAGACAGTTAGTAGATTTGTTGTTGCCTTCTATGATATTTTATCATGTACATATTTTATTTCTCCACTTTGCACTTATATGCTATCTCCCTTTTCTTTGATCTCGAGATTCGTAGACTTGAGTCGCTCATCAAAGGTTGAATAGTATTATAGGATCATCTTGCTCAGAGATACTCGACGAAAATATTGGGAATGGTTCCATTAGTGTTCATGAATTAGTTTGTGTAGTTTCTCATTTGTCAGTCAGGATGGTTCTAGTTATGTCTTCATCATGAGTCAAACATTGTGTTGATATATTTTTATATTTTTTAGTATTTATTATTATTACAACCTTATGCATCTTTAGTGGTCTCATTCTATGATTATGATGCATATATGGATGGGAAGGAGGCTATCCCTCATAGAAGGATGAAGTCTTTCTAGTCATCTCAATAAATTTATTGGTATTAAAGGATGGTTAACTATTTGAATTTGAGAAGTTATGGTTTGTTGCATTTATGGTTTTTATTTTCAAATCATGACTTTGGATAGAGTCATCTTCAAACATGGTCGAGTGTCTATTAGCAAATATTATAGTCATATATTGTCGTATTGTATATATATTTTGTGTCAAGATTGTGTTTTATCATTTGGTTCATTGCAGATCATGGTGCGAGGACAATCTTCTCGAGTTTGTGGTGATGATCGTACACGTACTCCCTCTATTAGAGAGCTCAAGCAAGGGAAATTATGCTCTCTGGTACAAGATGTTACATCTGATCCTCAGATAGATCAAGTTTTAGAGCAACCGACCAAGCAAGGGGTGGGGAGTAGACTAGTTTGACATAAGAGCCCAACACTGAGTTTGACACAGCCGCTGAAAGTATTTCTAGTATTTCAGTTGACAAGACCAGAATATTACAGCTTGCGAAGTTGGTGAAAAGAGCGAGTTGTTACTTTCCACGGTACCACTGATCCATGGGAGGCTCATGGATGGATAGAAGATTTTGAGTACACTTTTGACTGTAAGCCTCTAAGGATGAGAAAAGACACAATTGGCCACTTAATTTTTTCAAGGGCAAGCAGTGGTTTGGTGGTATGTTATGAGACAAACTTTTGAGACGGGACCTATCTCGTGGAAGCAATTTAAGGAGGCATTTGAAGGCATGTATTGTCCAAAGGCATTTAGAGATGTGAGGCGGTAAGAATTTTTGCGCATTCGTTAAGGAGATCGCAGCGTATTTGACCACTGTGTAGAGTTTGATAAGTTGGCAGAGTTTTGTTTGCATCTAGTAGCCATCGATGTTGATCGCTGTAACCTTTTTATCCAAGGGCTCGCTTCATATATCCAGAATAGGATGTCTGAATTGACTTTTACAAGTTTTAAGGAGACCCTAGATATGGCCATTTCTATTGAAGCGACACAACAATGACTAAATATGGAAAAGGAACAATACCACAATAAATTACAGTTCCAATGTCGCGGAAAAGAAGGCCAACTCAACAAACAGAACTCCCAGAACCAGGCTCAGGTTGGAGGAAACACCATGAACTTCTCTCAACCTAAGAAAAGGGCTAGGAACGTAAATACATCATTCCAAGAATCCTCATACGCAACCAAAACTCAATAGAGTAGGACACCAAGAGATTCGAGGATTGGAGATCCAAGTTGATGTTATCGCTGTTGACTGAACGGACATGGAATTTTGCAATGTCATCTGGATCAAAATATTTGCTTTTACTTCAAGCTACCTCGACACCTGAGTAGGAATTGCATTTTACGAGCACAGCACGAGTCTAAAAGACTTCAGACACAACAAAGACAATCATTCCAGCAATGTCCACCATTAGAATATCAACAGAGGAGTCAACAGAGACATCAACCACATTGGCCGCAACATCCTCAAGCACAAATATATTACTTCCAACTGCAACACACACCACCATATCTGGCCACCCAATATATCTAGCTCAGGGCCTAATGCAACCCCTTTTAACACACATGCCCTTGGATGCCCCATCACAGGAGCTTGTTACTCGTCGGGTTTATGCGATGACCAATGATGATGCACAACGAGCCTGCGAATCTCAAAGAATTCATTAGAGATATTTTCAGTAACAATGGTTTATTCTTGCAGATTGGTTTTTCAAACTAATCTTGTGGGCATATAAAATTCAGGGCAACATGTGAAGAATTAGATAGCTTCTCTTTTGTTTCTTTAGGTTCATGCATGTTTCATATTCTTTTGAGAGACTGTAATTTGCAACTCAGCAATTGACCAATGCAATTAATACTCAAGAACTGAATCCCTTGGGAATGGATTTGTAAAACTAGAACAATTACTGGTACTATTAGAATCAATTTTAACATATTTACACCAAGAGGGCAGCCAAAGTTTCGATCAATAGGGTGCTTCTATGCTTTTTAGGAGGAATATATATATCAATCATTAAATTATGTTTGCCATGAATGTCTGAAGTTGGCTACATAAATCTTATATGTGAAAGCTTAGTGCGTGGAGAACCTTGTTTATTATTAGTTGAACTGAGATCTTTTGATGCTACATTAAATTTTATGTGAAGTTATTCCGAGCAAAAATAATTAGGCTAATTTCCTCTTAATTATTAGTATTTCTAACTTTTAAAGTAGAGGTATAATATCTTGGCCAATATGAATTCTAGACTGTCATTATTATTATCATTGAATAGTTCATGATTCATATCTTGACGTACGAAAACCTCCACTTAGATTATTTAATTACCCAACCAAACTTAAACTTATAGTAAACATCCCTAATGGAATGCTTTAAGCCCCAAATGTGACTTTCTTTCATCTTTAATTAGAACTCTAACATGAGTATCTCCTTTGCTTTCCCATCCCGTGTGTCGAAAAGGAAGAATTTGCCAAAGACATGGCTTTCGCGCACCTTCGAAAAATCTAAGCCAGAGATTCCTTTTAGATCACAAGTCCTTCACAATGTTTAAGTTGTTTTTAAATTTAAAGAACCACAATATTAAAGGAAGTTTATGTTTGTGGAAAACATCATCTTAAAAACATTTTGTGATCAAACACATACACAAAAATTTGGAAGGATTAAACATTACTTAAAAATCCACATGGCCTTTACAAAGATTACTTTAAAGTTTTTATCATGAAGTATAGAAATAAACATCTAGTTTTTACACAACATTTTGTGTCATATGGAAGGCATTATTTTCTTGAACAATTTGATGGTTTTAATTGTTTTTTTATCTTCATTATCTCTTTATTATTTTTCTTTGTTATACAATGACTTGTTTTTCTCCTCGCCAATTAAAGTGCTACATAGACTTAACTACATCCATTGATTCAATATTCTCAATTGTCATACTGGAAAACTAAACCTCTTATCAAATCTCTAAAGAAAGTGCTCGTTATTAACCACCTTTTAACCTATTTTTTATGATTCAACTAAACATATATGCCTAAAGGGTAAAATTCATTAATTAATTGCAATTTGAATTATATATATATAATAGACAATTTAGATGATGTTTCAAAGAATAAAGAAGATTCATTAAGTATTGTGCTATTGCGCGCTATATGCACTTGCCTCTCAAGATGAGCAATCACTAAGAGACATGCCACTAGAACCTAATTTTCATGTGCCTTTTCATGTTTATATATTCAGTCCTCATGCTTAAATTCAAATTATTTTCCCTCTCACTTTCATCTTTCTTTTAGTGCCTTCTCCATTTTCACGAGTTTCTTATAATTTTTTCAAAGAGAAGATTTCTTGTGGTTGCTACAAATACTAACCATGAAGCATACAGTTCTTTATATTCAATTTCTTGAGGAAAATAATGAAGAAAGGGGCAATCTCTTTGCTCAAGCAGATTGGCACAGTGGTTGCAGCAATGGTGCTCAAAGCCAAGCCCAGGGCCACGCTCCTTGGGCTGCTCCCCAACAAAAAGCTGCTGATGAGGACCATCTCCGGCAGGATCCCTGGCAAGGTGGAATATGTCGACGAGAGTGAGGAAGACGAGTATCTGAACCACTGCCTCTTTGACTTGGATGATGACGCTGATGACGGCGGCGGCGAGGAGGGCCGGAGCGATGATGATCATGATGCGTGCTCGGCGATCAATTTGGTCCGGAGCTCACGAGAGGATGGTGGAGCCGAGTTCATCTTGGAGGATGAGATCGACAACGTCGCCGATGTGTTCATTAGGAGGGTTCGCAGTCAGATGATGCTACAAAATTAGCAATTTTCAAAGTTTTCTCTATGCTCACACACACACATATATTTTGTTGGAAACATGAATGAAAATGAGAGAGGATGGAAAGCTCTCCCATGCACATGAGAGCTATGAGGTTGGTTGATATTGAATCACAATACTTGAAGTTGTGAACATATATGACGCTTTTGCCTAGAGGAGAGATGTGCAAATTTAGGGCTCAAATTGTACTAAACCAAGATAACTTGTGTGTGAGCACGACACGTCAATCTGATGATGGTCGGAGATTGATGTTTCTCAGTCGAGTGAGTAAGGTGATAAATGACCTTTATTCAGAGCTCCTATATAACTAGGTGCAGAAGCCTTTCATCTTCATTCTCCCGTTTTCTTTCTCTTTGTCATGCCCTATGCTCGACATACCCTTTATTCAGAGTTCCTATATAAGGAGGTTACGATTACAAGCAGAGAAAAAAAAAATACAATAAGCAGACGTAGAAGTCTTCCACCTTCATTCCCTAAGTTTCATTCTCTTTGTCGTGCCCTTCGCTAGATGGATTTTTTATTTAGAGCTCTTATATAAGGAGGTTGCGACCACAAGCAGAGAAAAAGACACAATAAGCAGACACAGAAGTCTTTTAGTTCCGTTCCCTCACTTTCTTTCTCTTTGTCATGCGCTCCGCTCGACGGACCTTTCTGTGATAGTGTTCGGGTACATGCTCATTTCGTCATAAACAACCTGTGTGCTAGGTTGCGAGCGCGACATGTTGAATACTAAATCAGTTGTAGTAAAATCTGTTCAAATGAATCAACCTACATTTGCCACCCGAATTCATTTTGTTACCTACTTGAGTGTGTAACAAATGCATTAATATGTAGATTTGATGATTGTAGTTGACGTTTCTCAGCCAGGTGAGTAAAGGTGATAAATGTGATAGAAATAAAGAAAATAGAAAATAATTATTTTTGGATAATTTTATTGATGAAGCAAAGAGCTTATTTATACAAATTGTCCAACTAATAATGGAAATATTATATATGACATAAATAATAATAATAATAATAATAATAATAATAATAATAATAATAATAATAACAACAACAACAACAACAACAACAACAGATGAGTCTTTTGGTGCAATATCTCTTAGGTCAAGGTTGATCAGGTTGACTAAGCTTAAGTTGACTCAAGCTTGAGTCTTGATGTTTGCGTTTCAATGTTTGATAATATATGGAGATTGCAGATGCAATCGTTCGTTTAGGGAGATTATTGGTATAATTCCCTTTTGGTCAAGGTTTGACCAGGTTGATGAGAAGAAGAGTCAAGTAGGTCAAGGTTAACCGGATACTTGATTGGGGAAAGTCCTAACTGGAGGCTAGGTAAGTGGAAGTCCTGATGAGTGAAGCAGACAGTTGAGAAATCCTAGTGAGTGAAGTCAGGTTAAAGTCCTGGTGAGTGAAAACAAGCAGTTGGAAAATCCTAGTGAGTGAAGCCAGGTGCAAGACGTAGTGAGTGAAGCTAGACAATTTGAAAATTGTGGTGAGTGAAGCCAAATGAAAGACCTAGTGAGTGAAGCTAAGCAGGTGAAAGTCCAGGTGAGTGAAGTCGGACAGTGGGAAAATCCTAATGAGTGAAGCTAGGTGAAAGTTCTGTAAGTGAAGTCAGGCAGATGAAAAATCCTAGTGAGTGAAGCCAGACAGATGGAAAGTCCTAGTGAGTAAAGCTAGGCAGATGGAAAGACCTGGTGAGTGAAGTCAGACACGTGGAAATTGAGGTGGGTTAAGGTTAACCGGACACCTGCTGTTGGGAAGTCCAAGTAGGTCAAAGGATTGACCGGATACTTGACATAAGGAAATTCAGATAGATCAAGGGCGATCAGACATCTGGTGGAAGGAAGTCCAAGTGGGTCATGGAGGACTGGACACTTGGCACGAGACGGTAAGTCCAAGTGGGTC
>JBBMJZ010021451.1:0-45632 GCA_037833815.1 Zingiber zerumbet | reverse complement strand
CTCGGACCGTTTGTCCTTATACCAGGTACTTGTTAGTACAGTTTACTCCTGTTTTATCTCCGTTGCATTTTATCTATCTTATATCAGGAGACTGTACGCATGATTAGTGCTAGGGGTTATTTTCCTTACTTTGCATATCAATTGTACCTGCTGAGCGTTGGACTCACCCCCGCCTCCACTGTTGATATTTTTCAGGGTGATGCTGTCAGGAGAGAGTTCCAGTTGCTAGTCCCCCTGCAGACCCCGAGGGCGTTATTGATCTTTTGGTTTTCTTCTTATTTAGACTATGTTTAGACTTGTTTTGTTTTGATACTTGGAGCTTGTATGGATTGCACTTGTCGTTGGATTTTTATTCGATATGTTTTACTACATGCCTGCCTGGACGGCAGAAGAGGTGAGTTCGTTGTGTTTTATGTTTTACGAGTGTAGTTGAGTAGGCTTTGATTTCGAGTCTTTTATCATTTGCTTAGTTAGTTCATTATTTATCTGCGTGGATGTGTGGATGTTTTGGTATTATTATTGTTATTATTCCAGCCGCCTGTGGCTGAGGTATATGATGTTGTAGAAAGTTTCAGATTGTCCGCCGTACAGGGGAGATGCTGCCGAAATTTCTTCAGACAGGGACTCCCTCGGGGCGTGACAATAACTCGAGTACATGAGTAGAAGATGATTATTGCAGAAGTGAGGATGTTAAAGTGGATGTATGAATATATGATGATGGACAGAATAAAAAATGAGAGTATTTGAGAGAAAGTCATAGTTATATTTATTGTAATTTAAATTTATGATTTCAGCTATATCTACCCAATTTTTTTAATAAATTATTTTAAAAGTATATTAAAAATGAACACATTTATAATTTAGTATTTTTTTTTTCATTACATCCACTTCAATCCACCAAATAATTTATTTGCTCCTCAAAACATTAAATGTAGATAAAATAACAATAAATTAGAGGGGTATATATATAATTTATAATTTATCCTTAATTAAATGTCATATGATGATTAAAACAAATATTTTAAAAGAAAAAAAATATTTCTGAATTGTTCATTTAAAGTGAATTTAAACCGTTTTTGAATTGATATGGAGCTCTCATCTATTTAATCATAAAATACAGAATGTTTTACTTGATTAATTCTTTATTTTGGGAAGTAAATAAGGAGAAACCCATGCAACGCAAGTGAATAAAGTGGAAAAGAAAATATATTGTCTTTTTTTCAATTATATTTATATTTAATTGTACTCAACGGCAACCAATTAAAAGGAGCATCCTCTTGATCACAAAGTCAACGGCGACCAATTTACTTAACGGATTCGGGCTATCGGACTTCCAGGTATTTGTGTGTCGATATGTTCGCCATTTCTCCAACACTGAAGGGCGTTTTGGGGTTATTATTTCTTTCCCAAACTCGGAACGCATCTCTCTCCTCGAGCTTCGAACGCGCTCGGAACCTTCCACGACAAATGGCGGTTGCGAATCGCATGAGGCGAGAGCAGAAGCGGAACCCATCGTCCCAGATCTGACGCGCGCTTGCTCGATCTCCGCATTCCTTCTTGTGGTTGCATAGATTCGATCGGTTCGAGCTGCGATGAAATTCTTCGACGATTTGCCGCCGATGGATCACTTTCGATCCGAGGACATGAGCCTCGTTCAGCTCATCATGCCCGTCGAATCCGCTCAACGCGCCGTCTCCTACCTCGGCGAGATCGGCCTCCTCCAATTCAAAGACGTGAGTAGCCCTAAACTTCCAGATCTGATCCCTGAATCTAGCTGGATGCATTTGCCTTTATCCTTTTTTTATCTTATTGTTTCGACTGGACTTTTCGTTTGAAATTTATTTTCTTTTTTCCTTTATTGCACTGATGCGTTTGGTACTGAATATTATATGTTTCAAATTCCACCACAGATACCCCACAGGACTAACTCGACTAGAAAAGGGAAAACAATTCTCATGCAACTTAATCTTGACGAATCATTAGTTGCCAGATTGCAAACGCAAATATCGGAGATTGTTCAATAGTCGAGTGCGATCAGTTTGGGGTCTCGTATTTTGTTGTTCTAAAATTTTGATGCTGTTAACTTACCGAGCATTTACTTTCACTTGATTATTCCTTACCTTTTACAACTTGTGATAGTTTTATGTTCTTGAGAATATGGAAGACTCATGAGCAGAGTTCTTAATTCCTATTTTAAGATCATGAAGCGATCAGTAATATAGCCATGCCCACTCCTGTTTTCATTGCAGATCTGCAATAACATATAGTATGACGATATACTTTTATCTGATAAGAAGCTATCTCCCTATCAACGTAGTTGAGTAGCATTTCTCTCACATCTTCTCTAACATGACTGACACTTATGCACATATACATTTATTTGTTTGTGAGTTGGTGGTCAAACCTAATTTCTCTTCATTACTCATGTCCATTATTCATATATGATAAATTGAAATTGAGCTGGACCTTCTTTGTAGTTCAACAAAGGCAAAGGTGGGTTTGGTCCATTATAAGAATCTAAAGGTGACTTATATTAGTCCCAAGGCTAGAAGTTGACAGAATGATCCACCTTTCTTAAATAGAAGAGAAAAATTCTGTGGCCTAGGCAAAGCAAGTTTGGACATTACCAATAAGGTATCTGAGTATTATAATCAATAACAATCAATCATAATTGTGCATAAAGTCTAAGACTTGGCACATGGATTCCTTGATTGAGTCTGCATGATCAGTGGCAAGCTATCTGGATCAATCTTAATCATGGGTCAAACAAATAACTGGTCTACTACCAATTAGATTAATTTAAAATAAAAGCATACCCTTTTTCAAATATTTAAAAATAAATTCGGAATTAATAAGAATTTTTTAGTGTCAAACTCTAATGATTCATATATGACAGACTGACATCGAGCTTGATATTCCATTCAATTCAGAGTAGGGAAAGGTATCCTTTTTGACAAATCATTTCACAATTTTAGGTTAACTCCTCAACTTGATTTGTTGACTTTTACAAACATCAACATTTTAGGTTACTCTCACATTCTCACTTGCTATGATGGTGACACTTATTACAAAAGGGTGTAATTTTTCCTGTTTCATATTATGTCGTGTTGACAGTTGTACGCCAAAATATGTACTGGTGTGGCTTTTTTTTATTGCAAATGTTGCTTAACATACTCCATGAGACTTTGCATTTTTCTTTTACTTATGTCATACATATTAACCTGAGTTGATGTGTCTATCAGCATCACTGGTCATTTTACTCAATTGGATCGTCTTAGCATTGCAAACAACCGTACATAAGTTATGGATCTAGTGACATTTTGAAGCTTTGTCTAATTCTCATATTATCTTGCTAATAGATAGTCCTAAATGTTGCAACCTCTATATGCGTAATTCAACTAACATTCCTCTCTTTTCTGTGCAGTTAAATGAAGAGAAAAGTCCTTTTCAGCGAACATTTGTTAATCAGGTACATACTTAATTAGACTTGTTTTAGGTTTCTTTTAATCTAACTAGTAACCCTGAATTTCATAAGAGTTGAACTGAACTGTTGGTGACTTGCAAGTGATATCAGACTAAGTAAAAGTATAGCGTGCATAATATGTGTGGGAATAGCCACTTCAATCACATCGTTCATCCTGATCAGAGGAAAAATTATCAAACATCTAGCATTCCCTCATGTTTAGAACCAATGATTTTTTATTTAGAAAAAAAGAAAAATTATGACTTCACCTTATTGAATATGAATAATAAGATATAATTTTTATCAAGATGGTAGTATGAAACAAAGGTTATTTCCAATTTGTCAAGAATATAATCAATCTCCTATTATGTTATGTTTGAAATATTAAAATAAATGTAATGTTGTTAGATGCTGCCATTGACTTGCCCTAGGACTAGCTGACCAGTTACCTACAGTTCTGGACTATTCATTTGGTTTAGTTACGAGTTGGCAGGAATGTAATCTCAGCACTTGGAGACCTATTGCTGTCATTCACATGATGACTCAGGCACACAAGCATATGACATTTTTGGCATACTGATCCAGATGAACAGTTTGTTGGGGTTTTAAAGTTGCAAACAACGTCCCACATTGAAAACACACTCATTCATTTCAATCCTACACAGTTGGAATGACTTAGAATAGGATCAGAAATGGTGAACATAGAAAGATTTTTTGAATTTTAATACAAGGTTAAACAGAAGAATAACCTGTCATAGTGAACATTCTAATCCTTAGAGGTTAATAAGTGTTGGGCCATAGAAGTCTACAGACTCTAAGTAAGGTTTTCTTAGTTGATCCAGACATTATTTGTTATTTCTATCAACTTTCCGGCTTTCTGCTTCATTTATCTTAGTTACTTGGCTGGAAGGCCTTTGTTCTTCCTTATTTGAAAAACTCACGTTTGGTAGGGCTAAAGTCATGATATAGTACTGTTGCATTTTATAAATTAAAATTTTGACAACACTGTTCATTGCTGGAATAACAACATTTAAAAGGTAACTAAACTATTATATTAAAATAGGATGATTTAGTGTTTCAAGACAATTACACGTCTATTTCCCTTTTGGTGTCATATCATACTCTACCTAACCAAAGAGGCACCTTAATTATCCTGCTGCCCGCTGTGTCGTGACCTTGTCAGCGCCTTAATACTCTATCAGACATCATGTTGCAAGTTTCACATAGTCCACACCTTGCATCCATCAGATAGTTCACACTTTGCATCTATTAAAACTCCATACAGTGATTGACAGACGCAATTACAATGTGCAAATAATTGATGCACTTCAATATTGTGTACAGTATTTATGTGATTTCTACTTGTCCTGAAGGCTTGTGTATCTGTTCGTCTTTCTTAATAGAATGGTACATTGGGAAACTTAAACGGTGTCATCCAAATGATCAGTTTGAATTTTGCAATCTAAAGGACAGTTTCCTACAAGGAGGGAAATAACTAGGGTTTGAAAGGAGCTGAGGAAAAAAATATTGGAGGGAATGATTTTCCTAGTTTGTAATCCCATTGGAAGGAAGAAAAGAGGGCAGGAAAGTTAATTTGAAATTTGATTATTTATTAAATATTGATTAATTTAATAGCTTTCAAAAAATAATAATTGCTATTTTGACGAGATTTTCCTTTCAAAATTGTGCACAATATTGCTTCTACCCAATTTGGCTGGAAGAGGTCTGTTTATGTGCCAGGGAAACATTTAATGGCTGCTTCCTTTTGTCCTACCATTTCCTTGGACAAAATCAACAAGTTCATTTCCTTTTGTCAGTCCTACTGTAGGAAATATAGCTATGTTTTCTGTGCTGTGCTGAATATCTGATGGTTATTTGCTCCATTTACCATCTTATTATTGTTTTTGATACTTTTGCTTCTATTTCTTACTACTTTAGGCTATAGTAGGTTGTGCCTTTGTGCATCTGGATCAATCATTATATTCTCTGATATTAATTTTCTTCTAATCTGAAAGGTAAAGAGGTGCGGCGAGATGTCAAGAAAATTAAGGTTTTTTGCTGATCAGATAAGCAAGGCCGGTGTTACAACTTATCCAGATTCTGCTTCAGAAGAAGTGATTGACTTGGAGCAACTTGAGGCATGTTGCTTTTCTCAGTAGACTTATTGTCTTGTAATCTTTTGTTTTTCATAATCATAAGGTTACTAATAACATCGATATTCTCTTGTTTTAGATAAGATTGAGCGAACATGAGGTTGAACTTCTAGAAATGAATAGAAACAGTGAGAAATTGCAACAAACATATAATGAGCTCCTTGAATTTAAGTTGGTGTTATTAAAGGTAATTTTCTTGTTACTTTCATGTATTTTTGTGCAAGAATATCTTAATTTATTACTGATGATTCATGAAATAGAAACTGGAGTTTAACTATTTTCTTTCCTGAACCCATTTGCAAAGTCCTAAATGTTCATTTTGTGCTTGAAATTTGTCTGGAATATCTAATTTATCTGTGAAAATTCAAGTATTCTTATTGATTTTGTCCTCCCAGAGCCTATATTTATTTGGTCATGATATTGACTTGTGGATTTAGCTAGCCTTGCACAATGCACATCTTTGGATGTATTTATCCATGAGTTTGGGTGGCTAAATCTGGATGGTAGCCTAAGCATGAGAAAAATTTATTGTATATCTATATCTTCCACTGTTCACATTTATAATCTATGAGAAAACTATAAAATGTGCTAAAAAATATATTTGCTGAGGATGCTTGATATTTTTGCCTATACTGCTCGGTATGACCATCGCTGTTCCTGATTCAAACAGTAGAAATTTGATACGAAATTAAAAGAGAGAGAGTGTGTGAAATATAATAAAAGCATTGAGCCTAACATACATGCATGGTTTAGAAAGAAAAGTTATAAGAAAGACCAATTTAGGAAGAGATTCTTTAATTATCTGTTACTTGACTATATATAACTTGTATGGCATTAGGATAGAGAAATTTTGAACTAACAATATGAACATAATCTTATTTCCCATTTTCAAATATCATCCTTTCTAAGCTGTTTATATGAATGTATAAAATGTAAATTCATACAAAAATAAGTCAATATGGCTATGCGATGGAGCCCGGAATTTCATATCGAGGGGGTGAAATGTATGTGTTTGCGTTGAGGGGAGGCGACCGTGTCGTTGCCTCCCATTCGCCTCTCTTTCACTCCCTACCACCATCGCGCCCTACACCGTGTCTCCATCCCTACTTATGCAAGCGTCAACTTGCATTTTGTATTGTTTCTAGTCAAGAGTCATCATTAGCTGTATTCAATTACTTAAAAATCTTTTTTATCATTTTTATTACATTGTCTAATATTTTTGGTTTTCCTCTACTCCATGCAACCTTTCGTTCCATTAGATTCAACTCCTGTTGGTGGACAATGTATTCAATGTCTTTGAATATATCTATATCATCTCAACCTATTTTCTCTTATTTTATCATCCATTGGGGATACACTTAATTGTTCTCAAATGTTAATATTTTGATCCACCTAAAAATTTTATCTTTACTACATTTACTTATTGTTTGTGTTGTTAATGTTTCCTAACAGGTCAACACTCCAACCTATAATATAAAAATAATAATGAATATTTTTATTTCTTATTATTTACATATTAGTATCAATAACACAAAACTAAGTACTTCACTTTATATTAAATATCAATATATTTGTAATGTAACTCAAATGTACATCATCTAATTTTAAATATAAAGCAATATAAAATTCAATATTTTCTTGACTACACTTTCATTAATGTGTGAATCAACCATCAAATTACTCATAATTCCAATCAGCCAAACGAACTCACAAATTATATCTTATTGAATACTATATCTGTTGTGGTATACCAAAGATGTTGTGAATTTCATGTTACAATAGAAAAAAATATTTCTATTCACATTAATTATTCCAATTAAATAGATTCTAGATCCATAAAATCTTTTGAAACATAACAAAACAAGTTTTGGTTATATTTTCTATTGGATCTCTTGGTATGATAAAAAAAAACTTTCCATATCAAATTAGGTCAAAGTTAATTCATATGGAATTGCTTCTGGTTATGCAATTAACAAATTACTAAAAGCTTTAGGCTTAGTGATACAGGTTTATTGAAGTATGAAGTATCCCAGTACAAATAGGAGAAATCACATTTGATGACTTTCTTTATGATCATGAAAAAAATTCTTCAAAAAAAAAAAAGAACTACACAGTCTTGTGGGTTTTCAAGTTGCCAACTATATTCTTTGAACACATAGGGAATTCCTCTTATACCGTTTCTTGCATTTATTGACACTATGGAAATGCATTCTTTGAGGCATTTCCATATTTATGATAGGCTGCTTCAGCGGATCTGCGCTTATGTTTTATTCCAGGCAGGTAGATTTCTTGGCTCAGCTCAAAATCATGCAGTCATGGCAGAGACTGAGTTAGTTGAAAACAACTACTCTATGAAAGATGAGGACGGGTTATCTTTGCTTGAGCAGGTTTTATTGCCTCTCCTTGTTAACTGTAGTAAGTATGTCGTTTAGTCATTTGGTTACTGAAACAAGAATATCATTAAAAGTCTATTCAGCCCGAGCCTTTAAATATGGCTGGCTTGAGATTCATCAGTGGGATTATATGCCAGTCAAAAGAGCTTACATTTGAGAGGATGCTCTTCCGGGCCACCCGGGGTAATATGTTCTTCAATCAAGCACCTGCAGGGGAGCAGGTCATGGATCCAGTGTCTGGTGAAATGGTAAGAGTATCCTTCCCTTACTTTTTTTTTCTAACATAAGCCATATTGATTCTTGATACCATTTATTTTCTTAAGGATTTTAGAACATTTTAAAATTTCCTGACAAAGAAAACTAACAACCTTAAGCTCAATTTCCATTTCCCCATGCCTCTTGACCAATGTTTATGTTTTTTTAATGACATTCAGTATATTTGTGCTCATATTATGTAGGTACACAAGACGGTATTTGTAGTTTTCTTCTCTGGAGAGCAGGCTAAGAGCAAAATACTGAAAATCTGTCAAGCTTTTGGGGCAAGTTGCTATCCTGTACCAGAAGAGAACAACAAACAAAAACAATTGGCTCATGAGGTATGCTGTTTCCTACTCAGTTCATCATGTGATGCCATTGTGTCTTAAGACTCTTTAACTGATCATTTAGATTTCAGTATGTGCACGAGAATTTTCACATTCAGTTATTACGTCTTGCAGTGATTAAGATTTTATTCTGAAGTTTATTGGGAATATTATATGAGTTAGCAGATGTTCTACAATTATGAACTAATTATGATTATCTTCTGATTGTTCTCTCTACCATGGCATATCAATACTCTCGGAAATGAATTTTCCCTTTTGTCCTTCTCCTTGAAGAAACTTTAGGTTATGCATTATCTATCTGATACTTCATAATCTTCTGAGATGGTGGTAAGTTTTAAGCCTTTGATCTTCTCATTCTCTTAAACAAACGTTGTTGTGAAGTTATTTTGAAGAGTCAAGTGTTAGATAATTTTTTTTAGTATTCACGCATTCATGAAAGAATTTTAAAATAGTGGAGAATAATGTATTATATTGTTATAAATACATTGGTTGATGTTTTAATTAAATTATTTATGTCTGTATTCTGCCCTTCTCTCAAAAACTTAGCTTTTCTAGTTGGTTGGTAGTCTTATAATAGATGCCAATCACACTTACTATGACATCCATTTTTGCTATATTGTAGAACATTTTTGTATCTGCAGGTAAGTCATTTAGCTGTTTGGGTTTTGGGGAACTTGTCACTATGTTTGTGCCTTTGTGGTTGAAGCAGGAGAGTTCACATCATTGCTGTGATCCATAAGAAATCTATAATAACTAATTTGATATTGTGTTTAATTATGCTCATCTAGGTTTCATTGCGCCTGTCTGAATTAGAAGCAACATTAGATGCTGGAATGCGCCATAGAAATAAGGCGTTGGCATCAATTGGTTCTCAACTCTGGAACTGGACTATCATGGTATAACTAGTTACTATCTGATCCTTCTTCTACTAGTTTGATTTGAATATCAGTCTTATTGATGAAATTTTTTCCAGCAATACATGTACACATAGTGATTCATATGGACAAGATGTGCACTATTGATTTCATTCTATTTTTAGGTAAAAAAAGAAAAAGCTGTATATGACACATTGAATATGCTTAACTTTGATGTCACAAAAAAGTGCCTTGTTGGAGAAGGATGGTGCCCAACATTTGCTAAACCACAGGTGATAAATTAATTGATAGCATTATTATCTTAGGTGAAATTATAGTATATAAAAGTGTTTATATCATGGCAGGATAGTTAATATAGTGATTGTTTATAATTATTTTAAATGATCTTTTGATGCCACAGATCAAGGAGGCTTTGCATCATGCAACAATTCATAGCAATTCTCAAGTGGGGATAATATTCCATGATATGGATTCTTCTGAATCTCCCCCAACATACTTCAGAACAAATCGGTTTACAAATGCATTTCAGGAAATTGTGGATGCATATGGGTAAATAACTTGATTTTGGCTATTGGTAAATAACTTGGTTTACCAAATCATGTTGAATGGACAATGATTGCATGAATTTCAGTCAGTGAATGTCATCTGTCTTTAAGACATCATTTATGTTTCCTTCCTAGACTTAGTGAGCTAGAATATCTTCATCATCATTTATCCTGTTAGTTTGTCCATATAAAATTTCAATTCCTACAACTATTTGAATAGGATGCTATTTACTTTGGTGTGGCTGCAACAAGTATGGCCATTTTTGAAACATTACCAGTTGTTGAAAGCTTTCAATGTCTAAGAGTATGTTTCGAGTCAGTTTTTGATCAAAATAGTGCCATCACCTAATAAGAAATATCATGGAAGATTGTTTCGAATGGATTCTATAATTATTAAAAGTCTTTCTCAGGCAATGAAAAGGAAACAAGCTTGAAAATAATTAACTTGTCGGTCCTCTGTGAAGAGATTTCGCAAGAATTAACTAATAAGTTGAAGAATATTTCTTAATAAATTTTTGAAATCACATTTCAGTAATTTCATATTTATGATAATGTTTCTTGTTCATTCGCAGTGTTGCTAGATTCCAAGAAGCAAATCCTGCTGTTTATTCAGTCATTACCTTTCCATTTTTATTTGCTGTGATGTTTGGTGACTGGGGCCACGGTTTATGTTTGCTGTTGGGATCACTGGTTCTTATCCTGCATGAGAAAAAGCTAGGATCTCAGGTTGTTATCATCCTTCGACTTTTTGAGAAATTCTTTGTATGTTCTTGACTACAAATTTGTCAAGGGTTTCCAAGTTAAATGCTACTGAAGTCAGACATGGTATTTACCTTGTGAAATGTTTTGTTTTTGAATATTTTGTAATGCATCTTCACTCTTCCTCGGAAGTTAGTTTCTTATATTCCCTATAGAATAGAAATTTGTGCCTACATGTCCTATGTATCCTGCATGAGAACATACTAAATTTGCAATCCTTTGATATTTCATATCATAAGATGCTATAAATTTTCAATTTTATAAATGGATGGGTGAACATTTCAGCTGTCTCTATTATGATGTAATTGGTTAGAGCAATATTAGGATGTCCTAATTATGTAATACAGTTTGGCTCCGAGTTGTTCCATCCCGTGTTTAAGAAATCTTAAATCTAGATTATGAGCCTGCTTCATTAAGAATTTTGAGAAATTATTGCATTTTTTTTAGTATTGGTAGATAGAATTTGCATTATGTTCTTTGCTTCTGATGGATCCATTCTTGTAGTCTTCCTATTGTTGAGATTCAATCTCATTATTCCATGTGCTGCACATGTTCAATGAAAAATAATAACAACAATGACAAATTGTGAACACCAACTATTTAGCCTATGATGTATAGTTCTTATTTTTGGGCTCTTCTACCGTCCAAACCTACTCTAACATCCAATATTGTTAAGTATTTTTTGTTTGATTTGCACTCACTTTCAGTATATCATTAATATCTTCAACATTCAAATAACACTATCATGCCTTACTATTGAGTTGCGAGGTCAAAATTCTTTTTCTTCTATCCATGCCAGTGGTCAACATCTCTAGTCTATTTCTACTTGCCACAGCATCTCTAGTCTATTTCTACTATCCACTTCTGCTTTTGAACCTCATTTTAGTGCTGGTTCAAGCACCACTATGAAGGGAATCATGTATGCTCTATTTACTTCGAGGTGTGGATTGGCGACTCGTGCAAGGCCGCCTACGACGGCCGTACAGGGCCCCCCATGGCTGTGCAGGGGCCCGTAGTCGCGAGTGTGAGAAAAACAAAAAAAAAATGTGAAGAGGAAGGAAGTTTGTTTCATTTGATTTGGGCAATAAAAAAAATGATCCACATATGGATTATTAAATCCATCTGTCCATTATTTTATAATAGGTAAACAACGGCAAGGATGAGTAGTCCATTCTGTTTCACAAAGTAAACGCCAGAAAATTTTCCTCATGGAAAACTTTCCTTAGTTTTTATTTCCATCTTTCCAAGTAAACAGGGGGTTAGTATTTTTGGTTTCTAGCCCTCACAAAAACATGGAATCCCAAGTGTAGGTAGATGGTAGATGATTTTATTGGGTTAGAAATGCAAGCTTTTCTATCCCTAAGAAATGTTGGCAAACTTTTACCTAACTTGCAACTCGTATCCTTTTAAAAAAACTTGCACATTTCTAGGTTACATAGTAATGATTTGACATCTGATTTAAAAGGATAGTGCAGAACAATTTTTAAGCGGCATTTTACAGAACCACGTAAGCAAGTTTCAGTATTACCCAAATCACGTACCCAACCTTCATAATACCCAAATCACGTATCATATTCCTGAAATATCCCTCTTTATGGACCTAGAGAACTCTAAATCACTTTAAACCAAAACCAATGTACTCCTGAAAACTTCCTTTATGTATTTATGCCCTCGAATCTGAATTTGATGCCGTAAATTGAGAGCAGTGAATTTTTAAACTTGCAAAGGCTTGATAAAATTTATCATAAGTTCATTTTAAGGCTTAGGACAATGATACTCACTAACCAACACCACCAGTGGTTTCCTAGAACTCCCTTGATTTAAAAATTATCTAACTTTTGAATTTTCGAATGATATAAGTCCATCAATTGGCTGATGGACTTCGAGAACTCCGAAGCACTTCAAACTAAAATCAATATACTCCTAAAAACCTCCTTAATATATTTGTGCCCTCGAATCTGAATTCGAGAGCAGTGAATTTTTGCATTAGTAGAGTAAAAGTTTGGAAATGTGCGCTCAATTTAATTCACCTGCTCTCAATTTATGCTATTAAATTTAGATCCGAGAACATAAAACATTAATGAGGTTTCTAGGAGTACATTGGTTTTGGTTCAAAGTGATTTGGAGTTCTCTAAATCCATCCGTCAATATCGGACGAAACTGGTTGATGGACCTATAGAGAAAGAGAAGGGGTATTTCTAGAATATAGTACGTGATTTGAGTATTATAAAATTTCGGGTAATACCGAAACTTGTTTACACAGTTCAGTAAAATACCAGTTTTTAAGTATCATGGCATTTATCATCCATCAGCTAGGAAAGAAACCCAATAAGAAGTTCCACAGTTGTATATAGTTTGTTGACTAACAAATCGTTGTGATATGATCTAAGCTCTATTTTTATGGATTTTTTAAGCTTATGCGAGCAGCATACCAAAGATTCTTCGCCCATTCTTTTATCACTGTCTTAATTGAGGACATTATTTGGAAATTTTTTCCTTAGGATGTCCCCTCTGTTATAATATTGATTACCATTATTGGCATTTTACATTCATACCCAATGTTTGTGTATTTTTAACTAAGCCTTATTTTATTGCAATTCCATCCTCCACACACTCTTTATCCTTATCAACCCATAGGGGTGAACTAGTACGAATCTTTATTATTTGACATGTAATTTGACTATAGCTCATATTTTAATCCCATCCCTGTTGTTTCTTTATATCTCTTTTAACGTGTAGAATAACCTCATTGGTGGACATATCACATTATGAAAGTTTATTCTAATAATAGGAGTTTACATTATATGTGAATGATCATTTAGTACATTAATTCTTATTGTGACATTCGCTAGAATAGAAATTTTGGATCTGGGAAATTTTAGGGTGCGTTTGGTTTGCGTATTTTTCATTTTCGTTTTCCGGAAAACGTGCGTTTTCTAGAAAATAGAAAATGACTTTTAGACATTCTCTATTTTTCCAGACAATGCTATCTATTTTTTTAGAAAACAGACATGGAAAATGCAAACCAAACATCATTTTTCATAAACACGCATTTTTCAGAAAATGAAAATGAAAAATGCACAAACCAAACACACCCTTATATTCTTATTTCCTTTCTCATACACTCCCATAGTAAGATAAAGCATTTGACCTGATAATTCCTTTCAGCTTCTTTTGTCAATTGTAATTATTTATTTTGCATGATCTATTAACTTAGAAAGCAGGTAAACTATGTTTTTGATGATTTTATGACCCACTGGTTTGCTCAATTTTTCTTTGACTGTGCATATCAACTGCTTCCCAGAAACTTGGCAGCTTTATGGAGATGGCATATGGAGGGCGCTATGTACTACTGTTGATGGCCTTATTTTCAATTTATTGTGGACTATTATACAATGAGTTCTTCTCTGTTCCCTTCTATATCTTTGGCGAATCTGCATACAAATGCCGTAATGCTGATTGCAGGTAAAGGATAAACCATTCAACTGTGCATACTATTATCTGATGATGCACAAATAACCTTAGCTTGTCACTGCATAGTAGCCATTTGGTTCAGTGGATTTTATGTTTTTTTGCACATTATTAGAACACTGTAGTTAATATAAGACAGATGCATATTGTTAAGTTTTACAAGTATCTGTTAATATATTTGCTTGGAGATGGTAATTATGATACTATTTCTTTGCTTTACACATCCCAAGCTAGAATCGTATGCTTTCTACTATAGGCAAAGGAAAATCTTCTGCATCATATCCTGTTAGGCCCTGTGCAAGTCTAGTTTTAATGTGTCAGGATTTGAAATTCTGCACTTAGAAGAACATCATATCTGTAAGGTCTACGTGGTCCGGATCTTTATTTCTTGGGCAAATGCACCGTTTAGGTCCTTTTCTGCTTGAACACTTATATGAGGCTCCTACTTCCAAATATCTCATGTTCCTAAACATCCCCAGAGCAATAGTTTAACCAAGACACTCTACATGACTTTAATACAATAATGTGTTGGTCAACATTGTTTAAGGATTAAAATTTGGAATGGTTTATGGGGTTGATAGGAAGTTTCCAAAATAGGGTCTTTGGTTTTTGTAAAAAAGGCAATTACTTGTGTTTTCCCCCTTATTTATCTTGAATGAACTAACAGAATATCTTGGCACCTTAATATCTTGATTCATGATGATCTAATCCAATGACTTGTGATTCCTCAGAACAAATTGCAGTTGCAGCCAATTTTGAATCCAATGTTTTCCTCAGAACTATTGGCCCCTTCATTTATTTAAGAATGCTATCCTTCTATTGCTATTGTTTGTCCTAGTATGAAAGTAGTCGCTGAGATGTCACTAGAAATTTAATGCGTACATGTACCATCCATGATTAAAATCATGAGCTATGCCGGTCGACATGGGCAAAAATTTTCATTCTGTCTGCTGACCAGCATACAAGAAGTTCCAAAGTTCCCACTACATGAGAGAAACTTAGTGGTTGCCTTCATTGTGAAAAGCTCCAAGCCTCCAAATCACTCAATCCTGGTCAACATCTTCCATAAGAAACTCTGAGCCTCTGAATCACTCAATCCTTTGGAGTCATTTCATTCCTTTAGCAGCATCTCCCTTGAGAAGCTCTGAATCATTTGCTGCGATAAGCTCCAATTCATCCATCGCTTATCGCAGAAAGTTGTGCCAAATCTCCTCTACGTTGAAACCCTAGTTAAGCTTTCTCCTTTTACAATGTTGGTTCACGAGGGAGATCTAATGTGTATTGCAGCTCATGTTTCTCCAGCGTTAGCGACACCTCCTCTAGACAAATTCCTCGTATTCTTCTTCTTTCCCCTCCTCATTTGAGCGATTGACACCCTTTGTTGGCGTGGCTGTGATGACACACAACAATTTCGTTTTGACTAGGGACTAAAACTCTGGCTTGAGACAAGGGTTTAAAATTTGGGTACCATTACATATGCTAGATTTTATTCTAATGTTTGAAACATGCCTAGAACCATATGACACTGAAAATTACCTTTTGATTGAAGAGGTTGAGCGTGCAAAGAGGATTTGGAGCATACTTCCTGAATTTCAATGGCATAGTTGAGAGCCACGCGGCTCTGACTTAAGTTCATTATTAGGTTTCAAAATTATACATCATTCAAAAAAAGATTGTATAAGATACTGTCCACAATAGCTTGCTGGATTATCCTAGACTTATTTCTATGTTTTCTGTGTTACAACATGCATACAATGCCGCCCATTGTTAAATTCATTTGTAAGTTAGTTTATATAGCTACTGAAACTTCCACAAATTATGGTAAGAGTCAATATTAACTGATTCATTTAATACCAACATAGTTGATCATTCATTGCCAACTATATTGATGCTTGACACATCCTTAGCTCAAATTTCAAAATCCTATGTAGTATTGCAACTCTGTTGTTGTAGAATACTCGTGGCTCACAGAGGATTGGAATTTTTCTCTAACTCTTAGATCTCATGCCTTCAAAAAATCATTTTCCTGATTTCTCCATTTTTATGCAACTTTTTTTCTTTATATGTCTGATTTTTCTTCTTCTTTTTTCTTAACTATTGTTTCAGTGATGTTCATACTGTTGGCCTTATTAAGTATCGAGATCCATACCCATTTGGGGTGGATCCTAAATGGCGTGGGAGTCGCTCTGAATTGCCTTTTTTGAACTCACTCAAAATGAAGATGTCAATATTGCTAGGTGTATCTCAGATGAACTTAGGAATCATATTGAGTTACTTCGACGCCAAATTTCATGCAAACCCCCTCGATATACAGTATGTCATAATTATGCTTGAATATTGTCTATCTACTCTTCAACCAAGGTTCTGAAATATGAATTCCTTTACTCACTTTTCAGGTATCAGTTTATTCCGCAGATGATATTTCTCAACAGTCTCTTTGGTTATCTTGCACTTCTTATTGTCATCAAATGGTGCACAGGATCTCAAGCTGATTTGTATCATGTAATGATTTATATGTTCCTTGAACCATTTGGCAATCTTGGAGAGAATCAATTGTTTTGGGGCCAGAAAGAATTGCAGGTCACTCTTTGCATTCATCTTCTTTACAGAGAGATGGACGTGTTTTCTATGTGCTCCACAACAGAAGTTTGCTTGATTCTATATGCAGATATTATTATTGGTTTTGACCATAATTGAAGTTTGCTTGATGCTGTATGCAGATATTATTATTGGTTCTGGTCATAATTGAAGTTTGCTTGATTCTGTATGCAGATATTATTATTGATTCTGGCAATAGTGGCAGTTCCTTGGATGCTTTTTCCAAAACCATTTATCTTGAAGAGACAACAGACAGAGGTAGAATTTTAAACTTATGCTCACTGTGACTATTCATGGATGATCTCTGAGAAAAGTAGTTTTGGATGCTCAAGAAAACTCATTCTGAATTCGACACTCCATTACTTGATTCTTTTGTTTGTCTTCTATAATGACATGTTTATTTGAATAAATCTACTATTCGGTTTATTGAATTTACTTTCACATTGAGCTTACTAGTAACTTTTTTATTTTATTTATTATGGAGCATGTCTGTAGTAAGCTTGTTGAATCTATATTTGATTTTCAAGAAATTGCAGTCCAGTGTTGTTTCTATTTTACTTGATACTTATTTTTACATATCTTATCAGTTTTGAGACTTAGCAATAGCTATAATTTTTGGATGATATTTACTGTGTGTGTGATGTCCTTGAATAGCGATTCCAAGGACGGACCTATGGCATTCTTGGAGCATCTGAAATGGATGTTGATCATGAACCAGATTCTGCAAGGCATCAGCATCATGAAGATTTCAATTTCAGCGAGGTATTTGTTCATCAGATGATACATTCTATTGAGTTTGTCCTAGGTGCAGTCTCCAACACAGCATCCTACCTCCGCCTTTGGGCCCTTAGGTAAGTGTCACATTAGCTAGGGTTTAAGTTCTACCAATCTAAGCCAATTGTTGTTTTACTGAGTTCACTTGTTTATATTGGCATTCAGCTTAGCACACTCAGAGTTGTCGACTGTTTTCTATGAGAAACTATTACTCCTTGCTTGGGGGTAAGTGAAACTTGAATAATTTAGTCTGTCGCTTTTTCCAACTCCATAAAAATTGGTGCAATGGCAAACTAAATTTATCCAATCAAGTTTCAGCATGGGTTGCTTCAGTGGTCCCTCACACCACATATACTGATCTATATTTATTCTACAATTTCAACAATGCTGCTGCAAAATGTGGCCAGAATTTTCCAATGTGACCATATGACATTTAACTACCATTTGTACAGGTATGATAGCATAGTCATCCGGATAACAGGTCTCGTTGTCTTCGCTTTTGCAACAGCATTCGTTTTGCTGATGATGGAAACCCTCAGTGCGCTCCTTCATGCTTTGCGTCTTCATTGGGTTGAGTTCATGGGCAAGTTCTACCATGGCGATGGCTACAAATTCAGGCCTTTCTCCTTCAAGTTACTCGCTGATGAGGAGGATTAATAGGCGGTGCAAGATGAAATGTTTTTCTTCACTGATAAGGACATGAAAGTTTGATAGACAAAATATATCAGTACTAAATTTAATATAGCAGTGGCATGATAGCACAAATAGCCGAATGCAAGACACTCGAGATTTCGACAACCTCATCAGTGCGATTTTTCCGCGAGCTGCTGGTTTCGATACCATAGATAGCATAGTCAATGCTCCTAAGGATTTTGTTTCTAAGTTCTTAGTCAAATAGAAATGTAGATTATGTTGAATATGAGGCCACCATTTGCCCTCGTAATGTGTTCAAATCAGCCCTTATAAATGAAAATATTCCTCTTTTCTTCATGTATCTTTTTTTTTTTCGGACTGCTGTACGTTGCCATCAATTAATTTTAATATTCTATTCCTTCTCTATTATATTTTGGGAATCGAATGGGCCCCGGGTTATTGGTTCTACGTTGTAAAATCAATGCAGAAGAGTTACTTTTTTAAAAAATTAACCCTACTAATCTGCAGAAAATAATTATGATGGGTTGACTGTCTATGAATTATAAGACTGTAACGGACAATCAACGGTGACTTAGAGAAAAACAAATATTGTCAAGTCAAACATTTAATTGGGAGGTGATTATGCTCATCTATGTCCTTAATCTCTGTCCACGTTATGTTAAAAGAGATAAATTATAAGACTAATTTTCAACTGATTATCAACTAATTAAGAGTGGAAGAAGTTTTTTTCTTTAAAAGTATATACCCGTTGAGAATTGATCAGTATTCATTATAATAAATCTGTCATCCTTTAATTAACTAGGAGGATAAGTTAAAGACTTAAAAAAAATTGATAGATCCGTTACCTTAAAAGTAAATATAAATACACATACTATACTATAGATGTATATGGACTAAATAGTTGAAAGATGATTACATTGTGTCCTTCACAATTCGTCTCTAAATAGAAACGTCAAGAGATTAACTTATATCCGACTGACTGCAAAACTCTTGACTTCTCCATGAGATCCAGGCTTCCGTTCCCATGACCTGATGGAAAATCCAGCTATCATCCTGTTCCATGTCAGAACGAATGCGCCGCGCCGCGCCGTGCTGCCCAAGACCAGATCGGTGAGCTGAGATCAAGCTTTTGATTTTTATTTTAATTTTTTTTTAAAAAAAATAAAAAATAAAAAAAGATTTGTTGAGAGTGGGATTTGAACCCACGCCCTTTCGGACCAGAACCTTAATCTGGCGCCTTAGACCAACTCGGCCATCTCAACACTTTGTAAATTCGTGAGCAAATGTTATTTTTGTTGTATATACCAATTTATTAAGGTTACCTAAATAACTGCCAAATTAGAAATGAAAATCTAGTGTCAGACAGGAAACATGTTCATTCATGGGAGAGATTTCACTTGAGTTGGAACTTCACTGAAAAGGGGGAAAAAAATGTGGTTAATTTTGTAACTATCTGGTTAAAGCAAGATTTTTATATAAAAACTATCATCAGCTATCCAATAACTGAAATAGTTAAGTAGGTTTAGCACTACTTGTTGAAACATGCTTCCAATGGGAAAATTTTTGTTGCTGTGGAATTTGAGATCCTTTAGGATATTGTAATGGAGAAATTAACAATGTTTATAATTAACTTATATTTATTTCTTGATTAGACGCCTAGCAAAGACATGAGATTAATTATGTAAATTAGAGGAAGGGGCATGAAGAAAAGAGTTGTCCTAGTTTCTCGGGATACATTAATACTCTATAAAAATTAATTAAAATGTTGTTTGTAATATTACGTGGCATGAATAATAGCCTTATTTGTAGCTGTGATGGACTAGAATTCATAGAATTATTGATTTATGACAACAACGATCAAATTTTATATCATTACGACATTACATTTAACCTAGTAGTTGGCTTTGTAGAGCATGTGTAGTATAGTTGCACAATGATATCGTTGAGTTGTGTTTAGCCTCATTGTTTGTTGTTTTGAGACAATGAATTTCTATGAATTCGAGCAATACAACACTTTACCATGCCAACATGCTAATGATATATATAGGCCATTATTGACATGATACTATCATTTTTAGATATACACTAGTATAATAGCATTGATTGGTATATCTTGACCATGAACATATAATTATCACTATAAATAAAAATCATGATTCCAATAGTAATAATAATTAGTATTGAGATAATCAAACTGAGTAAATCGATTTGATACAGTGATAAAGGGCCCATCGAATATAAGTCAAGGACGGAGGTAGTAGATGACATGGAGGTCAAAGTTAAGGTCGATGTGGAGGTCAAAGTCAAGGTGGTCAACGCCAAGGTGGGCTAAACGAAGGTCTGCGGCAGTTGCCGATCGGGCATAAAGTGTCTGATTGGTAAGTGGCTTGTTCGAGTAGAATGTTCGTACATTTTAGAGCACTACGGTAAGAATATCATATGCTCATCACAAAGCAAAGGAACGCTTAGGCAATCGGAGCACGAGTCTGATCTGGCGAAAGCAATCAAATGAACTGCAGGATTACGGAGAAGAACAGTGGAGGTCGACAGGGCGGGGATCCCTGGCTGAGCAGCTCCCCTGCCCGACAAAATAGTGGGACCCCTCTCATATCTAGTGCTATCCTTTTGAGATATAATATCACTAACAACGAGTCATGGTCAACAGGCCGATCGTACGATGGAAACTTCTACTGTCTTCTCTAAGATTTGCATGCCCTGTTAAGGTATGATGTCAGAGTTACTTTTCTAACATGTCCTTTTATATGACAATTTGGAAAACGTGCCCATGCCTTGAGGAGCGTGCACGTCGCCCGCTCGGGCACTATATAAAGGGAGGTCCATGCACCGGCGGAGGTACGCGTTATTCACTATTCACACCTGTGATTGTTGTTGCTTCATTTCCTTCCATCTTTCCGATGATTGATTTGAGCGTCGGAGGGTCAACGCCGGGACCCCTTTCCTGATTCGGTACGGATGTTTTTTGTGTTACAACATGGAGCGAGATCTGAACACAGTCAACTCAAAAATTCTAGGAGAGGAGCAGAACCTTGATAACGTTAGGAAACACTAACGGTAAGTTTCCAAAATCATAAAATAATTTTCTATATTGAGATCAATCCTTTGATATATTTTTTTTATCCGGTTAGTTATATAATTCTAGGTTTTCATCCAAATTTTAACTTTTCAGCGTCCTTTCAATTAAATATTATCCCACAGGATTGAATATATAATTCCTCCTATACCATTAAATTTTATCATCTGATATTTATAATTATTTATATTTAAATAAATTTATCTTAATTAATTATATCTTTTTTAAACTTTAATTTTTATACATATCTGCACCTCCATTTTAATATTCACATCTATATAATTTTTATCTTTTGTTCATGGGTTCAACCAACCATTCAACTTTGTATACATAAAGATGCAATTGTCATTTTATACCACTTCCTTTTAAATTTTAAAAAGAAAATTAAGAGCACAGAAAACAGTTAATAATGCTCTCTTTCATTTTTAATAATCCTACCGTACTTTATGTAGAACACTAGATGACAACAAATGTTATTTCGCTACATTCATAACCAGATAATTTACAACACAGCTAGATTTTCACAACGTCCTGTTACATGCCAATAATGAGTCATACTTTGTAACAAAAAATTCTGTCCCGTTCGACTAATTTCACAATTATCATGATTCTATCACTAGGACTTGAGAAGCCGTGCAAATGGCAATAATATTTCATGGAGAAAAGAAATGAATAAACTATATGTTATATGATTTGAAATGATTAAACCATTAATATCTACTATCCAATCGTTAATGGAAAATATAAAATCATAAAGCATAGCATCTGCGTGAAATCGTGAATGACAGGAATAACCATGTTTGCACCAAAATAAAACATTGCCCGTGTGTACAAAAATGATTCTAACCTGCACAGAACGATATGCAAATTGCATTCTATTTATCACATCGGCTTGCATTTGTTTATGCTGCTTGGTTTAAGGCTCCTGCTCTATTTCTTTTCGCGATGCTTCCCATAATTGCTGTTCGATGCCCAGCTTGTTGAGTTCTGTCAAGCCTCTCTCAACTGCAATATTGTGTAATAAAGAAACCGTTTGATAAATAGAACTACTTCCATCCGACTAAGACCAACGTAGGTAACTAAGCAAAAAAGTTTAGGGTCTTGTGTCATGGAAGAATGTAATTCATAGACGAAAATTGAGTGGTTATAATTCGATGGTCTTGTGTAACTACAACTTTGAAATTTTCATCTACGATGTCGCAATCCACCATGCTTTATGGCAAGTATCGCACAATTTAAAAGCAGCAAATATAAATCGATTGATATCCTAGACGTAAGAATATTATGAATAGATAGGCGGCTTTGAGAAATAAGGTGTATAAATAACCAGATGGAGATAACAGGTTAAGTTTGTATAAACGAGGCACATGTTGAACTAATAGAGCAAAAATAAAAATAAAGAGAAGAGAAAATATTTGACAAAAATATTAGAAGCCTCTTCATCTCTGATTGTGTTAAAAAATTTAAATTCTCTGAAGGAGTTGAGAAAGATAGGCTAGCAAGTCCCTGAATGATGATATATAGAAAAAGAGAAGTGTTATTTACCATCAATAAAATCATGAGAAGTAGGAGATTGTCTAATTCGACCATGCCAAAATTGCAGCCGCTCATCAGCAATATCTTCTTCTATACCATGGTCTTTGGCTCTTCTCCAGAAATATATCAACCATGCCTACAAAAGTTAAGCTAAAGAGGCTAACCAATTCAAATTAGTAATTGAATTTGGTTTGCAAATTTTTTGAAGTCCATAAGATTTGGTCTTCCAGGCGACTCAAATTGCTCAACTAGTAAAACGGTGTTCAATGCAAGAATCCAAACTACTACAAGAACTGTTGTCAGAATAGATCTCTTATAGCATGATAAATACAATAGTGAACCAACATTAACATTGTTTAACATTTCCTAGAATGACAGTTAAAAAAATACTTGATATATTCTTTTCTTCAAATAGGATTAATTTATATATTTATAAACATCAGAATAACTAAGAAATTAGACTAGATATATATAAGACTATATTATTTGTACCCAATCTAACATTCCATGAATACTTACCACGCACAAACTTGTCACATCACGACATAAATCAAGCAACAGAAAGTAGCTTAATAAAGATATTTACAATTTGTTGGTGTGTTAATCTTAGACATATCCCCAATCGTGGGTGGATGAACTGACAACCGACTTTAATGTGTTTGATGTGTTCGAAGAACAAGATTATCACAATGCAGATACTTGTCTGATTGTCACAATGCATATCTGTAATGTTAAAATCAAGATCTTCATGAACGAATTTTATACACATCATCACACAGGTCATATGTGACATTGCCATGTATTCTGTTTAGCACTAGATCATGCTACCCCATTTTGGCTTCTTGCTTTTATACATTACTAGGTTACCTAAACATATTTAAAGGAAAAGTTAATCTTCTACAAATTCTAAATCCAACATAATTTGCAATAAAAAAATGCATAAATATTAAGGTGCTCATGCTTCCTGTAAAGTGAACCATTTGTTAAAGAAAGGATCCTAAACACGAACTTCCATTGACAATTCTTGTTGCTACGTGACCTGACTCACAACACCAAATGTAAAGGATATAGCTAACCTAGTAACTGAGATAAATGAGTTGTACAACATGTGTCTGCTATTCAGAAAATATAAGTATCAACTGCGTCAGATAGGTGGAATCAAAATCGATAAAATAAATAAATAAATAATAGAAAAAATATTAATTAATAATCTCAATAATCAAAACTTAATTAAAAAGTATTGAGAAGTTAAATAATAAATTAATTAATAGCATTAATAATTTAATAATTATTAAATACCTTAAATAAGATGTGGGAAGAGATTCACAAGAGTTCGTGATTTGTAACTCTATATCATACTGGAGCAAAGACGAAGGCATGTTTTGCCTTCCTCCTTCCTCGAGAATGTTAGAAGCCTAAAGAAGACAAGAAGAAGAGGGAGCCATCATCTTTTACCTCACGCTGACATTGCAATGTATCTACCTCCCCATCTGAAGTCCAAATGATGCTGAAATTTGTTAACATCAATAGACCCGCCTTTGCCTATTTGCCTCTCCATAACCTCTCTGCCTTTGCATGACGTTGAAGTTTCACCTTGATTACTCTTCCTCTCAAATGCTTGAAATCACGATTTAGATCCATTCTCTCTATCACTAACACAATCACTGCCCACAATACAACTCTAGACCATTTGCACTCCCATCTATGTCCATCAAAAAAGATTCCCAAGTGGGAATTGGAACAATCAGTGAAACCCAACAATTTCACTCCAATTTGGCTTAATTTTCTGCCCATCTCAACTGATTATCTCATGAATTTAGTTTTTAGCCTGATTAATCTAGATTTTATTAATATTGTAAGGGTTTCTGATTTCATATTCAGAATTGGATCAGCATTGCTGATCTAACTCGGCTGATCCAGATCAGAATCGACCTTCTGCCAACCATGTTTTCAACTTTCATCCTTGTCTGCCAACTACAACAATGCACGATGAGAAACTTTCTTCCATATATAGGAAGAGAAAGAGAAACCATCTATCTGACCAGGAGAAACACAATCATCAAAACTAACTAACAATCTATCATAAAGAACTGAAAAAGACCTGCTTGAAAGTGACATCTTCTATCTCCTCTTGGCTCAGTTCTGCAATAGCATCAAGTCATCAAGTTATTAGCACAATAATACATGAGTTTGAAATTACATTATTCTCATATACAAGAACAGTACAGAAAGTCATTAGACTTCAAATTGGCAACGAACAAAACAATTCAGTAAGTACATATAAGAATTGCCATTACCAAATGACTCCATAAACTTTGGTTCTCCAGGTGCTTTAAAATCTGTCAAAATATTTCAAGAAAAATATGAAGTGGTTTAGGTTCTCATTTCCTCTATTTTTCTAAAGACCTAAGAGCTGAGATTGCAATTTCAGAATTTAGCATTTAGATCATGAGATGCACAATCCTTTTCACATAGAAAAGATATTTAGATCCTCCATGGGCTGTAGGAAAATAGCTGTACAAATGTCCACCATAAGGCAAGGGTAAAGATAAACTGAACCAACTTGATCAAATAGAATACAAAGTGTGGCAGTAACTCAGTAGAATTGATTATTCACTAGAAGTAAAATGAAGAGTACATTTTACCATGTCCAGTAGTGTACAAACCTGACAAAAATTGATGAACAAAATTTGGTCGTCGGTGTTGAGATAATGCAAGGACAACAGCATCCTCAACCTTGAAGTTAGTAATGACAAAACATTAATAGATGGTTAACTATAAACAGCTCAAAGGAAAAGACTACAAGCAAAAAGATATAGAATCTATTTGATACAAATTCAGAAAGAACATCTTGGAAGTTGGAAGAAAACAAAGTGTTAAAAGAACAACTTTAGCAGCAAAAGATAATACAAGACCTTCAAAGATGTTAGTTCCAATAGGCCCTTTTCAACTGAAAGCATGCTCTCTATGTTGCCTTCCCCAGTAATATCATTTGCATCACGTACAAGCTTACTTCGTTCAGATTCATGGATACCTATCAAACAACCAAAATCTGAGAAACCCTAACCAACAAATTCGGGCCATGTAAAACAAGTTAAAATTACATCAATAAGGATCCTTTTAGCATATTTCTTGCCTTGGTTATATAATTCTTCCATGGACTTTTGACCAGCAGAAATAACAACCTCAAGAGGAAGAGGCGCTAATGAAGACCAATACTCATATTTTGAAACAGCAATCTCCGGGTAGAATCCTAAGATCATTATATCAGCAATAAAATCATAGGAATGAATCAAGCAGGAAGTTATTTATAGAATTCATAATGCACACAAGAAAAAGTAAGTTTTAAAAGTTTCAGATTTAAAAGGTATGAATAAGGCATTGGGGATCAATATAAGAATGAAACCTCTTTGTTCTCCACATCCTTTCATGGTTGGACTTACAGAAAAAAAATGGCAATACATGCTTGCCGACAGTGATGATCCAATGCATGATTGACAAATGTTAATGATTTGATGCATCCTTGGAGTGTTTCTCTTTGCCAATTGTCATCTAGCAAAACACCATTGGCCTACTTATGCAGAAAACAAACACAGATCATCAACTTGTAGCTCGTAACTAAATACTACAACCTGGATTGATTCACGTCTTCAAGATAGTAAGTGTATGCCATCAAGATAATATTTAACTTAGTTAATGGCCACTACTTTAAATATTTCTCACTTTTCTTTATTCAACTATTTTACCAACATAAATATCCTACAGAACATGTCCAAAAGTAGGCCATTCTATAGCTGAAGGATTGAATATTAGAGTCAAACATATAAGATGCAAGAGACTAAAAAACACATTAGTCAATATACTAAAAAAATGATTTAATGATTAAAATACTACTGTTGATATAAGCCTTCAATAGAGCTCAATAAAGGAATAGAATTCATGTGATCATTCTTAAATAATTGGGACAAATGTGGTTACACAATGATGATGATTCTTCAAAGCTCTATAAACATATTATTACAATCTTATTTTTGGAATAACAACCCCTCCTTAATTGTAAATTATCATAGTCTATTGAAACATAAGTTGATCACAATCACAGATGATAAGTGCAAACAATTATGATGTTTTATGGGGAAATTGGAAATTTAAGATGTCAAACAAGAATCACATTATCAGGAAAACAAAATAATGAAATATGGAATGATAAGTATGAAACACTGTGATCAACAGAAAAATAATGTGGAGAATCTAAAAAAATCCATCTAGCCTGGCTGCTATTCTGCAGGATAGAGGAAACAAGCTATACAATTGAAAGTAAAAATAAAATATATTTATAATTGCAAATACACAAACTGATTTACCATAATAAACTGCTAAGCCCCAGTAGCGAGCAAGCCAACATCTCTTCAAGACAACTTGTTCCTGCAGACATTGAACATGTATATTGACATAAGATATCATTACACAAGCAACCATGATGACCACACATGCTTGCAATGATTTTCATAAGTGAAAAAATAAAAGAGATTGCCAATATTCCTATCAGGGAAAAGCACACCATCTCCTCCTGGGATAGAATCACCCTTTGTGTCATTAACTGAAGAGACTTTGCTTCTAACTCAGCTTGCCTGAGCTGTTCTTTTCCTACGACAACTTCTTCCTTAGCAGACTACTCACGACATGTAAGCCAAGGAAAAAAGAATTGATTAGCAAACCATCTAGCAGCTACACATCAACTCAAGAACACCTAAAACAAGCGATGAATGAAATTGACAACAACACCTCTACTTCTTTCCTCATTGCTGCTATTTCTTCATTTTTCCCATCTTTATTTTGCCTGGTAGTTTCGAGTGCAGCCTGGGATGAAATAAATATTTTGAAACAGCAGAATATAACAGGAAACATACAGTGGCATATGCCTCTATCCACATGGAAGTAAATTAAATTTGATGGTCTAATCAAGATTATCAATATTTGTTCCAATGTTAAACCCATGCCTTGCTCAATAATTTTCATCAATGTTCTCTTTAGTATACTGAACTTTTTGACGTGAGAATCATATAATAACAAGTTGTCTACAATTATAAACAAGTTATTAATCAGCTTAGCCAACATCAGTTACACTAACAGACTAACTAAACAGTTCTCGCCTAATGGTCTCATTGATTAGTGTTAGGGAACTGGATGTGGTTATATGGATCCATTTGTAAATAACATATATTACAAGGGCCTAGATGTAAGATTGCATTGGATAATCTATATGGCACTACCAGGGCAATTAAGCTTTAATATTTCCCTAAAATCTATATGGTATCAGAGCCACCAAAGGTTGCCAAACTCTTTGTTCTATTTGATCACAACAACATCATCAATTTCACTCTGTGTTGTTGATCCCTTCTCTCTGCAGTTTGCATTCTACTACAGCATTCTTGTGAAGCCTACAGCATTCTTCTCCTCCATTACTGTCGACTTTGTCATCCTCCTCACAAATGATCAGGCAGAGAACTGGATGAGCATCATAAGACTATCACTGCCACCTCATCCAGAATCTCTGGGTGGTTGATCCTTCAGCCTCTTCTCCTGAGTGATAGATTTCTTTTTCCAGCTTCTTCCCCTTTTCTACATTTTTCCTCTGGACAGCAGAAGACCCAGATCATTTTAATTAGATTGCATCCCCATGAGATCTAACCCACTAATTGATCTGATTGAATCAGATTTAGTTGGTGTTTTCATTTTAGTGCTTGCACTGTGATAAATGTGAAGGCAATCTGCTTTTTTGTGCCTTCTGTGATTTACTTTGTAGATAAAGTTTAATTGAAACTATTTCTTAAAAATAATAGCTACGTATGCAGAGAAATAACAAATTCTGGATCCCACTCCTACTCCAAGGTATAGTGATTCATCAGATGAATGACTCCCAAAACTCACTCCTTTCCATAGAGTCAAGAAAGCCTCAGAAGAGTCTCCTTGGGATGGTCTAGTGGCTAGCGCATGAGGTGTTGCCACCATGAGGTCTGGGGTTCGAATCTCGGCAAAGTCGACGTAAATGTCTCCCTTATGTGCTAGTCACTATTCTAAAGGCTAGTAGCCGCCCATGATTTACCTCCTCCGTGTTGGCCCTGGGACAGGTTGGCGGGGGGCGCTAGGAGCGAGCGTATTCGCCTTTTGCCACCAAGAAAGCCTCAGAAGCATTTCTTCTCTAACAAAAGATATATGCAAATACAAAAAGATGAGAAGAGTTATCAAGAGCTCATAGAGAATGATGACATTCCCTTCGATTTTCGAGCCCTTGGACGTTTAACTTGAGGACCAGATCATGCAAATTACTAGGGAATTCATGCAGTACATGTACAGAAAAAAACCATCAAGGTATATAGAACCAGCTTCAATGGTTAATTTTTGAACTCACCAGTCAACTAAAACATGCTTCAGTTGACGGATCGAACTTTTTCAGACATTTGCATAGCCAATGGTCTTTTAGTCAGTCAACTAGAAAGGCTTCCAATCGACTAGAGATCCTTCCAACAGACAACTGATCACTGATCCAGTTAATTGGAGTCCGAATAGAAACATTATATTATTCTAACAGAGTTTTTAATTGCCTGTTAAGGCTCACATAAAGTCAATTGAATATACTCGGAGAAATCAACTTCACTCAGCTTTTACTCTCGTAAGCCTATGCAGAGCTCGAGATCAAAGTCCAGTGCCAACTATAACCAGAAATCTATTATTCCATGGTCAGAACTCTCTATAAGTCTCTAAGCAGCCTCTACCTAGCCAGCCATACACATCATCTCTCAGTGACGTTGGCTAAAATGGTGAACCCCAGAATTACAATCACTAGTAATCTCTGACAACTCACCAGCATCCAAGTCTTTATCCTGCATATTATCCTCAATGATGTTGCCTAAAGATTTTTACTCTCTAGGTCTTCAACTTTTTCATGCTCCTCGTCCTAGAGTCCACCTCACAAGGAAATTTTTATCATTCAAATGTCCATACAATTCTTCTCTAATCACTTCTGATTCCACCTTGTTTTGGACCTTTGAACCATTAAGCATAAAGCCAACTGACTTGACTACATCAAGTCACGAGCTCTGCAAGCTTCATGTGCACTCTGTCAGTTCTTTGTAAATTTGATGCATATATTAGTACCATAGAAAAACTTAACTTAAAATTTTTGTTAACCACATCAAAACAAGATGTACAACAAACCTGATGACTTAGGAACATCGTTGCACCAACTCTTAAGAGGTCCTAGGATCAAGTATATCTATGATAAGCTTAATCTTCATATTATTTTTAAGTCAACCTGAGGGGAAGTGTTGGAGACTTTGATATGGTTATATGGATCTATTTGTAAATAACATATATTACAAGGGCCTAGATGTAAGATTAAATTGATGAATAATATATATATGTAGGTAGAAGGGACTTACTAAGGTAATTAAACACTAATATTTCCTTGAAATCTATAATAGCAAAGCAATATGACAGAATTTTGATGTGATGGCAATGAAGCTAATGCTATAAAGTCACCTCTCTTTGCTGGAGTGCTGCTTCCTTTCTGCCACTAATCAGCTGAAGATTATAGTTTCGACATAGAGAACTTGGTTATGATGTGAGAAAAGGCTGTTACTACCTGTTCAATAATCGTGCTTCCAAAGATACACCTTCTCCAAGGGCGGCAACCTGCAAAGACAAAATGCAAAAGGAAAATTCCATTTTTATGTATGAATATAATTGAAGATTAACCAAGTGTTCAACAAAGATCTTAAAGATTGAAAATGTTCAGATATTGAATTCTGTCATTGAGGTAGCAAAAGAAGCCTAATTGTTTGGCTTCCGAATTAGCATTATGCTTTATGCATTTAGGACATGCATCCTGGTGGTTGGATCGATCATGGTCTAAAGCAAAAAAACAATTGAAATTAGGTTGCTAGCATCCTAGGATCAAGGAGTTGCAAATTTGTATAGGTTGACAGACATAACAAACTAGAAAACTACAGCTAAGCTCCATGAATGCTGACCTGCTTCTCAAGCTCTTTTGCCCGGGCCTCAGCTTCCTCACGTCTCTCTTCAGCTAGTCGCAACTGGATGAAAAAAAAAATAGCAGCTTAATGGCACCAAAAGAACTTTAAATCTTTTTCTTTTATGATGATATTAAAGGAGCATACCTTCTCAATAATATTCTCATTTTCTTCTTGGAGCATATCTAACTGTACAATAAGCAAAATCAGTCTCCTTTCTCTTGAAGAGTTAAGTACACTTTTGAGAGTTGATTATATCAAAGAAAAACAGTATGACAATAGTGTGATACCTCATCCTGAAGTGAAGAAGCATGTCGATGAATACCTGTTCCCCTCGGGTTCAACTGTTTCATATCTGATGGAAATCTGCAATATATTTCAAACAGCTTATACATGAGTTGAAATAGTGAGAATAGGTGTCAAGCCATATAGACACATGATATGGTTTGGCATGGGTCAGACTATGTCAACATAGACAATAGCTCAAGCAAAAGACCAATATTTCGACGTTGATACTGTTTCCAATCTCGGGCTGGAATAGTAAGGTATTGTTGCCATAGCACAAGCCAAGGATTAAAATTTTGATGTCAACACCGTTCCAATCTGAATTTGGAATAATAAAGTATAGATGTCAGCTTACACAGAAACATGATAGGAGTTGATACAGGTTATATCATATCAACCTAGTCTATTTACTTCTTGGGTGTATCCACCTATTCTTTTTAGAAGCAATATCTACATGATTATTCATTAAATAATTTCTAAGTAATTTCTACCATAGGCCCTTCAGACAACCTAATGCCCTACCCAGTAACATCAGGAATACAGTGTCTTTTTACTTTACTTTGTCATTTGTTGGTTTTACAACCTCAAATGGTGCTAATAAGGAACTCCAGTAACATCATTTTTAGTTCCTTTTGATGTCGGCTTAAGGGTGGCTAGATATTGACTAAGGAGATTCAATTAGATCAGACTCAAATTCAAAATTCAATTTAATTTTAATTTGGTGCAAAACTTGGATAGGCAAATTATTAATCAGTTTGCTAAATTGCTAGAAGCATGCAGAGATTCTAGTTTCTTTATGGTTACATAGGATTCTACATAATTGTGTAGTGCCAATTGTGACTTCCTGACATGCAGTATTCTGTATCCCTCAGAAATAGTTAGTGGGAATGTCTATAAGAAGCAGAGTCAATAATTAAATAACAAAAATTGAAAATCTGATAGAATATAATAGTTCTTTTCTTTCTTTAATATTACACGATTTTGTTTTGTTTATTGATAATAATTGAATTCCATAATGATATTGCTTCTCTTTCTGCAGTATTATGCTTAGCTTATTGGTAATAGTCATTAAGTCAAACAACCACTAGATATTGGAATATGTCTCACCATCTTGCCCACTGTGGACAGACGGATGCCAGGATATCTCAACAGAAGTGATACAAGACTAGTTTAAAGCGGTGAGGCTATAAGGTAAAACTTGTTTTTTTATCTTGATCCATTGTCTGATACATATCAGTATCACTCATATCAGGCAATACTTACTGAAAAATATAATCCATGGTTTAAACTATCACAAAACTGATCAATTTATATATGTATAGTCTTAGCATTCCCACTAGTGCAACAATAAATTGAATGGAATAGCCTCATGTGGACTTAATTTATCCAGGGCTATCTAATTGACACATTAGTTAAATATATGATATCCTTCTGTGATATAATGGTTAAACTAGCTAACTACTCATCTCAAAACTAGACCTATAGGAAAGGAACCGATTTAACATTCATATTCTTAATCGAGGTTTAAAGTATCATTTTATGCTAAAGTTCTCTAATAGGAAATAGTTCGGGTTTGGTACTATGCCAAGCCAACACTCGACAACCGACACATTTTAAGGCGTGCCGAGAGTAACTCAAGTGAATTTTAATCTTATAAATCACTTCCACTTAGATTGTTTACTTAAAAATATAAGCCTATACCAATACCAATTCAATTATATTAAAAAAAATAATGCATTCTAGTGATATTGTTCTCATAATTTTGTAAGACTTAATTAAATAATGCTTCTAAGACATCTAGCCTTGGTACTTATTTCTCCACATTTTTATTAATATATGATGGTTAATCACTAAGAGTTAGACTGGCATAATTAGAATGTACAAAGAGGTACAAAATATGGATATATCTCAAATTTTTCTAACTTAAGTATCATTCCTCTTTACTATTATTAGTGCTTCAATTGGTGCTTCCTCTCTTCTGCCCTATTTTTATAGTGCTTCATCTCTCCTTATGAACAACAAAAGAAATAGAGAGACATGACGCATCATGGAAGGTCAATACCAATTGATTTATATCGGCACCAGAAGCAAAGTGAAATTTACCCATGCCATTACATATCAGTATTGATCAACGATAAGAATAAACATGTGTCCACCATGTCAACCAATTTCGATCAACACTTAAAGTTGTGTCCTTAACCATATTGAAACTTTCAAAAAGGAATGCAGAAATTCACCAAAATATCAAAGCATGAAGACACTCACTTTGCACCCAAAGTAAAAGGTAACCCTTCTGGTCAGTCACTTGCACACAAGGATTTTCTCTTTTTGTCTGGAAGCTTATTTAAAAAAAGTAAGAAACTTTATCCACAATTTGGTACATTCCTCTCCATCATTAATTATAATTTTCGATTTCCTCAAATTGGAGAATTCATTCCTCCTCCCTGTCCTCTCATCTTCTCTCTTCTGCCTCCCTTTGATCCTTTCTAATGAGTTATTCATCAAGTCCAAGGCAAACAGAAGTGATGGTGAGAAATAACTGATCACAATGTCTAGACCATGTTAAAGAATACTACTGTGATGTATCCAACCAAATACACAATCATCAAATTATATAAAAGGTGGCAGATTGTTCAAAATTATGCAATGAAGGAGCATCATGTTCATGAATTATTTAGTTACCCTCAAAACAAGAAGTTAAATTTCTGGTGGATGAATAGAAATAGAGTTTCAAATGTTATGATATGAAAACATATGTCAAGAAATGACACCACCTTTTCTCGCTGCACATGTCTACAGGAGGTTCAGTTGGTGGAATAGGTGTTTGGGTCGCAAAGGTTGCTTTACTAGGAGGCACCAAGGGCACTGGATGAACAGAAATTGATGGTCTTCCAGCTGAAGACGCACGGACAGAAGGAGTATGATCTGCAAAGTTCTGACCTAACTAATCAAAAAAAAAAGAGGAAGAATTAACTGGAATTCCCAAAGAACTTTCCACTATAGAGTAAATTGATACATAATCACGAATAAGAGAAGAAAAGACTGCCTATTAACTTTTCAAAAGCTACAAGACAATGTTTAACTGGCAAGAGAGATAAAGAATCAAGATTCTGTATGCCAAAATAAATAAATAAATAAAGCTATTATTGTTAGGATGGGAAAGAAGTGACAAAGAAAAAATGCTCCAAATTTGAACAGGCAAATAATAAAGTGACTGCCAAAAATAAATTTATTGTGAGCAAATCCCAAAAATAGTACAAGAGACTTGGAAAAACATAAGATTAAAACATGCATGCCAGCAGTATGAGGCCAAGTCACCACATAATATATGCATTATACAAACATATATACAGAAACATGTGATCTTATTTGAAAAAAAAAAAAAAAATCTTAACAATGATTGCACAAGTTCTAATTAGATGTTACTTATTTATGTGTTTAATCAAAATAAAATACATAAAATAAATTTACACATACTGCATGGTTAACAGAATGTAAATATCAACCAAATGTTTAAATATATGTAAAAACTCATCAAATAATTGTTCCTGTATACTTATCACACTTTCTTTCTTTCTTTTTTTTGGAAATCATCTAAAATTAAAAAGCTATATGTATCTACACAAGAATATTCATATTAAATCAAATGGCATATGATTATGTGGTTGCAAATGAATCACACTTTCAATAACAAAGTTATTATTTGTTTAATTCGCCAAACCTTGCAGTTTGAATCAATCAATTGTTAACTCTAAAAGCTAGTGTGATAGCAGATTAGTAGGAATCACAGTGCACAAAATTGCAAAAATCATTTTTGTCAGATAGCAACTTTGTTTATTAACTTTAAAAGGCATTCAAGATAATCTTCACAATCAAGATGTCAATCAGTTGCAGTTAAAATTACCCACATAACTCAATGCACAGCTGGGATGCTGACACTGTCCTAGGCAGATGTTTAACAATGTGAATGGGGTTTAATCCGAGGGCTTGAGTAGCAATTCAGAAGGAGCCTCGTGTCCAATCAAGCTGACCAATGGCCAAGGTCCACCTGGATGCTGAGTCATGTGGAGCTCTACCATTTGTTAGGCACTCAGCAAAGACCTACAAAAGGGTTCTGAGGACAACATTGAAGGGAATTTTCAGAGACTTGCTATGATGACAATAAGGGCTCCAGATGATATTCCCAAATGACAAGTTGTCACCGTGACCACTTTGGTTCATGCTTGTCTTCCTTGTTGTTTCTATTTCAGAATAATGGGTCTTTCCATTATTTTACTCCATTCCACCTCAGTATTGAAGTGTAGATTCGACCTACAAAACAAACCCCAAGACCAAAATTCAACCCAACCCCTATTCACCTTAACCAACTTGGACGATTTCATTCCATTTTCAGAGATTCTAGCAGCTCAACCAAGACAAGTTGACTCCATTGTTACCTCGAACTAGCTCCTCTCATCTCAGCGTACCCTAGTCAACAGTCCTATTCGAGGTCTAATACAATTAGCAGATTTCACTATCCATTGTGATTTGCCCAAACAAGGTCAATTTAATATAATTAGCTCCAGTATCCTAAATTCAAACTGAAAAAGAATCTGGTTTCTCCAGAAAGTTGGTCTATTGCACATTTACGAATAAGAAAAATCTTCGCCTCATTTCATAGCAACCAAATACGTCAAATCAACAAAAAGCTCACTTGGCATTCTGGAAATTACCGCGGGCGAAGGAGATCTATTCGCCCTCGCCAATAAGGAAGTCCCGCCGGCGGGCGCGCTCTCATTGCTACCTGCCGCCGGTCGGGAGGCGCCGTACCGGAACCCCATTCCCCCAGCGGACGGGATCTCATCCTCCAGCTCCTCGTCCTCTTCCTCCTCGGCGGCTGCGCTCTGCGAGGCCATGACCTGCGCGAGGCGCGCGGCGGCTGCCTTCGCCGCGACGTTTTGCGTCCGCCTCACGGCGGAGAAGCCCGATGCCGAGGGCGAGCGGCGGTGCGCGGGGGGCATCCCCGGAGACGAGGAGGCGGCGTTGTTCGGCACCCCGCTCGGCGGCCGTCCGTACACGGGGCTCCCCGCACGCAGGCGCTCCATCGCCACCTCCCGGTTCATCGAGCCGCCTTCTCCCACCGCCGCGGAAGCGGAGAGGACTCGAGCATGGGGAAATGTAGCGCGGCAGCGAAGCACTCGACGCGCGGCAGGAGAGCGATGTTTGCGCTGTAGTGGATGCGGCTACCGTCGGTGAGTATGAGACTAGATTAGTTGGCTGGTTCAAGTCCGACTGAGAGAGAATGAGAGAGCGTGAGATCGTGACGTCATTCCGGCATTGTTTTTCAATGAAAAAAATAAATTAATTAAATCAAAATGGATATCAATATATTTTATTAAAAACCGAATAATGAAGTAACTCATTGAAAAAGAAACTCTCCAATCTCCATTATTCCTTCGTATGAACTTTGGCTCATTGATTTGGTTTAGATTACTCTGCTTTTTGGACAGAGGTAGAAAGCTAATTAGTACAACAGTGGATGATTATTTATTGTTGACTTAAATGTTTGGTGCGATTGAGAGGTGTAGGTGTCAAAAAGTAGGTGATTAGCTTGTGTGTCTTTGGTGATATATTTGTTAGGGAGTAATGATAGTTTAATGCTTGACTTGGCTTGGCTTCAAAGATTGATTTGAACAAACGAACAACCATATGGTTTGCCATCATAAGCTCCATTAGTTTTGTTATAAATTTATGGTGGGGCCAGAATGGTGGGTGCACTGTCCATGGATTTGTACTCTCTTTTTTTTTTAAAATATTGCCTCAAAATTCAATGAAATATGATTTTATTAAAAACTTTATTTTATTACTATAAATTTATTTGGTAGATTTAAAATTAAACTTATACTTTTATTGACATGATTATTTTTTTATTTTTTAAATAAAAATTACTTAGGCCCGAACCATAATAGGCCCAGCCCGTGAGCCGACTGCCCTTATCCGGGCCTGACCCACACACAGACTGGGTCAGGCCCAACTGCTCCTCAACCGCGTAATGGATCGGGCCTGACACAGAAGAGTCCACATGATTAAGTGAAGCAAGAAGTAATCCTAATTTTTTTTTTTTTTAAATCTTATATTTATGACAAGATGATGAATTATAATTTTATACTAGAAAGCAATACAAGATTTAATAAAAAAATCAAAAATTAAATAATAATAATAATAATAAAAGAGTTGAAGAACAAAAGAATATTGGTAGTGATATGTACTCGTGATCAGGACTTTTTTTTAAGAAAATATTTTGATATACTTCTTCACTTCTAAAAGTATAGAAGTATATTTTATTTGAAACACTTTTTTGCCATCATTATTTTATATAGGAATATCATGATACATTTATAACTATTTTACCACAGGGATAAAAAAAAAATACTATTTTGCGCTTTAAAATGTATTCTAACAATTTTAAATTTTACATGACATTTCAAATCCAACAATTTTAAATCCACTTATGGTCATACCACTACCACTATAGCCATTGATACTATCTGACCTGAATCTATTAACTTCACTACAATTACTATACCAATAAATTATGATAGTAAAGCAGTTATAGATTTATTTATTTTTTTCATAATGCATAAATCTATGTTGCATCTGGTTCACTACCTCATGAAGCAAACACAAATCACCAAAGTTTAGTGAGTAGAGACATAAGAGGGGTCTATTTAGGTTTCCCGTGAACAACGGACGAGAATAAAGCTAGCAATGTCTTGTCCTGCCCAAATTTAACCTAGTTTACCGATTGAAGGATATTTTGATTGTCATATCAAAAAGCTTCAAGCAGAACATGTCACATGAACAATTACAAATTACAAATGCCCCATTCCTTGAATTTTTAACGCATCTTCTGTCCTACTACTTGCAAACTTAGCCAAAAAATGTCCACACTCACGTGTTCCAAAGAAAACAAAAGGGGTAAACAAACAGCAAGACTTCAAAGCGATCACTCACGAGAGGACGTCAGGAATAGTTTGAAAGGATTATGTTTTTTACCACCCAAAAAACTCTTGAAAGGGATACCAAGAAAAAAAATTTAATTTAACCAACAAGAACAGAGAAATAAGGAATGCAAATTGGAAAATGTAGATGGACAAGATTTCTCGCCTCCCAGAAAATTCTATACAAGAAGCAGGAGCCTATTTATTTGATTGGCCAGCATGGCCCCACGGAAGAAAAGAATACCAAAGCACATGGATGTCAATTAAGAAAGCACAGTTACACTAGAGCTGGGTAATAGGCATCTTCTTTAAGAAACGACATATAAGGAATCAATTGCAGGTTAAATAGGAGAGAACTGCAAGACATAAAGACTACTTGGTTTTACACACCTCAGAGTGCTCAGCTGAGAATCAAGGCAACCATGAAGTTCTTAGTACGGAGCCCATGCTGCTCGTGTTTCTGCTTCATGAAGAGCACCAAGATCAAGCCCAAGGAGAAGGAAGCAAAGCAAAAATGACTGCAGCAGATTCAATTAGTTTCAGACTCGTGTAAGAAGAAGCATGTTGTTGCTATTAGTTGCAAATTCTCTTTGTAAAAGTGCTTTTAACAATGTTAAGTAGTGGTGTTTGAGTATAAGGCACATGTCATTATGTTCTTTTGTCTTTCTTAGTTTGTTCATTGTTGACTGAAACACCCATCTCGTGCATCTGCTGCTCAACTGACACCAGACCAGTCTCTGCTATAAATCTGCAAAACAAATTCAGAAAACTGTTGGTCAGCTTCTTGAGAATAACGTTTTCCATAAAAGCTTCATATCTAAAGAAAATCAAAAGGCAATCAATGAAGAGAGAAGGTTTTAATTATACCAACAACCTAGGCAACGAGATCAAAATACCCTTAAAAAGTTCATTTACATCTTTCTGTTTTCTTCTCTAGTGGTCACTAATCATGAAAAGGACACGTGTAGCTTTGTAATTAAATGAAGGAACACAGTTAATGAAACTATTAGGGCAAACATTGAACAGGTTGTGGGTTATAATCTGAACTGCACGTTGCAGATATGATTTCTCTCCTATATCCCAAAAAGGTAATATTTCAGTTGTTAAATGACAGGCATATTATATTCCTATGTTCAACAGTTTAGTTTGGAAGTCCTAAAAACTAAATTTTGTCTACCAATATCCTGTAAGAAATGCTGAGAATCTCCTAAATAACCTTGAAAATTAGAAAACACCTTAGCATTACCCAAATTATCTAAATAAATACTTTTTCATCTATGAAAAATTTTGAGCAGATTTTCAACTTATGAGTAGAAAGTTAACTTCTCTTATTGTCATTCGTCTCACAAAGGTAACTTGCTACATACAAACTTAAAACATATTTGCATATATGAATAGCCTTTAATTATGCTTCAACCGCTTCAAGAATATAGAATGATGTGAAGTGCCAAATTTTCATAATGATACTAAGAGTTGAAAGTCAATACATATGTAGGATTAAATGCTATGTCCTATGATCTAATACTATAAGATTAGTCTCGCCATTCTTTGGTAGGATATTGATTCTCACAGCCATGGCTATTAGTAAAGAAAAATTAGCTTAGGGAGCTACTAACCTCCTTATGTAATGAACAAAGCTAACATGACCAACACACGGTTGGTTTCCATTCACCAGTTAATATTTGAATGTGCCCTGATCAAAATGCAGTTCCACTTTTACAACTAAGAAAAATGTTGCTACAACAGAAACAAATTAATGTATCCCAACTAGTTGGGTGAGGATATATGAATCTAATTCCATTATTGAGCTTCATATAAGGCTACCTAAATTCTTACAACCTCTCCTAAATATATTCAGTAGAACTCTTTGGTCTGCCATTACCCATCACACCTTAAACTCGAATCAAATTTTCTATTATGAAAAAAAAAAAAAGTAATGCTGCATTAGGAGTTAAAAACTGAACCCAGATTGCAGAATTGAGTGATCTAATGGCAAAGCTAACCCACCCTCTACCTCCAAAGGTGGTGGTAAGGCAATTTGATGTGAATTGAGGGGAAAAAAGTAACAGCAATACAAAGTACCATAGAATAATTTTATGGGAAATTGCATTTTGAAAATTCTGTACGATATTTAGGAAATATATCATACCAAGCAAATTTGACCTGACTCAATTTTCAAGACCTAAACATCTTATGTTCGGCTCAAATAAGATGAAAGTTGATGCACAATGCAATTGAACGCAACAAGTTAATTTGCAAAGTGTGGCATAACTATTAAGTTCAAGAATTTGACAGTGTCTTATGAAAATTTGTGAGCTCAAAAAAACCAACATACTTCATAAAGTAGTTTAGATGAAGGTTTAGAAGTCAAAATAGTAAAAGACTTCAAATCAATAGAATAAATAAGAAAGAATGAGAACTACCTGTCGATGAGTAGAAAAAGAACCACTCCTATAGTAACAAGCAAAAGAACATGGCCAACGATAATGAAATCACTTGATGAAAATGCCAAAGCAAGCATGGCTGTAAGACATAATCCAAGCAGCAAGAAGGTAACCTTGACCACAAACCATGTTGGCCCCTATATACCAGCACAAAATGGCAACAGATTGTTGAGAATCCCAAAAAAGCCAAAGCCTCACTAAGGTAGAATAAATAAAAAAAGAGTTCAGTATAAACCGTGATTTAGCTTTAGAACACACATTAACACCAGAAGCTAATGCACCTAGAAGCACAGCATTTGCAGATGACACGTCCGAATTATGCCTTTCCATCTTCATGACATATTGCATAATCATTTTTTAAAAAAAAGAATGAGGATGAAAGTACCAAAGTGTATTTAAACTACCCATTTACTTACAACTAATACTGAGTATACAACACTACATCAAAGAAATACCAGTCTTGAAGCCAGGAAGGGGAGAATAAAGAACCATCAAGAAAGTTCTAAATTCCATGTTACCTAGTCATTTCACAACAATCTTCAATAAATCACCACAAAACAAGCTCTAGTTAATGTGCATGCCATAGTTGCCAAAATTTTATGATTCATAATTCATATAACATGATACATTATGAACCACATGCAAAATGGTATGGTTCTTACATATATATTTTATATGCTTCATAAATAATAAGGAAAATACAATAAAAGTTAAATATAATCAATTAAAAAGTAAATATAATGCGCTAAAAAAAATTAGAACCGGCATATAAGAAATTTAACCAAAATCATTATAAAAGAAAAAAGAAAGCATAAATTTATGTTATAAGACAAAAGTATAAAGGTTGAGAGTCAATCCTCATAGACATGATGCCATAGAAGAAGAAAATTTTGTCATATGGAGATACAACGATAGCCAAGGTGGACTCACACCTAATAATGACTAAGAATAAAAAGCAGAATTTTTAATCAGAAAAAAAAACTCAAAGAGTGTTCATAAAGCAAAAATTTTGCTTATTATGAGATCATATGTATTTCTATGACCAGAAGGCATAGGACTGAATCGCTCAAATAAAGACCCTAAAGGAAAGGAAGCATCTCATATTAACACTTCAAGGACCTTGGTTCATACCATAATTGAAAATAGGAGGCAATCTGATCCTTTTTTTTATATAATCCCAGGTTTCTCCCTACTAATCTTAAAGGTAGACGACCTTTCCCCCGATTAACCTATCGGATAAATCTAGAGCACAACTTATGCACATTTAGAATCCGACCTCCAGAATATTCGTCCCCTGAGTACTTTACCACTGCACCACACCCGTGGGGGAAGGAGGCAAAAAGATCCTTGAGCCCAAGGGTCTGAAACATTGTGCCCAACTATGAAAGCAACTCGAGATCAATTCTAGTGACTCATCCACCAGAAGGAAGACATTGAAGCTAGTCCCAATTGAGAAAAATAAAAATCCCTTGCTTAAACAAAGCTTTGAATTTGAATATAATCACCGTATTAAATTACCAGGTACACACCGACCTCCTAGGACATTCTTTAAGTTTTATCCTTACCTAAGCACCCCCCCCCCCCCTTATGTTTTTTTTTCCTTTCTAGTGGTAAGAATGTTCTAATGGTGAAAAGATTGGATAGTTTTGTGGAGAAAGATTGACTCAAACTAAGCAAAGGCATTTCCCTCAAAGCTAAGTTACTTAAGGGAATATATAAAATAGAAGAAGAAGCATAAATGTGATGTGCAAGTCAAAATAAACCACACCAATAGTCAGGAAACTTATAGATGCTTTGACTAAAAATTTCCAAAAAAGCCTGAGAATATTTTTGAAGCGAAGGAATATTTTTATAGAAAAATGGTTCAGTAGTAAACTTATGATTAGAATCAGTTGAAATCCTCTAATATAAGCTATTCTCTTAGGAGAAACAAATTAGAGAAGCCACTTAGAGAGTCAAGTGCACTGGAATAAGATCTAAGGTAGAAAAAGCAAGAGTCAAGCAAGTAACTTTTGCGGCTTTCTTCATTACTTTAATTATCCAAATCCGAGCTTGCACAAATAACAAGATTTTTTGTTGTTTCATTGCTAACAATGAATTTTCCTATGAATCTGAAATCTCACTTTATAATTTGTTTTGTTGCTAAATAATTACCCATCAATTACTATACTAAATTTAGTGTTTTATAAATATGAACTCTTTCTTCAGAAAGTTTTACCTTTAACAGATAACTTGTCTTGACTATAATTAAAATAAATGCAATGGCACATCTAGGAAGGCAGTCCAAACTGATTTTTTTTAAAAAAAAAAAAGAGTTATTCTTGGGGGTAGTTTGATGAAATTTTCGACATTTTTTCGTTTCTATTTTTTATTTTTGCAGAACAATTTCATCTTTCTGGAAAAAAGTTCACAAAAATTGAGAACAAAAGACAAAAACTCCACACAAAAAAAAAATTGCAAACCAAAATCCACCTAAAATTTCACCTCTTTATTCAATAAATTTCTTCTGACTTATCATACTCTTTGCAGTAACAGGGTCAAATTAGCTGTATGTATGATGATGCTATGTTGTTGTGATAAGTTTGATAAGTAGCTGGCTTAAACATTTTTTTTATTTTGTTTTGTAGCTTAATTATCATTTTATGGCTTGACTTTTCTTGAATATTAGATTCCTAATTCTTTTTTCATTACCAAGAATCAAAGCTATCCTTAGTCCTAAGAATCCAGTCAAAATGATCTTAACTAATACCAAACACTGAGCAAATGCTAGAATAGGCAGTTCAACTAGCATTCAATTGTGTAAGCTTCTACAGACTTCAAGACACCTAAATTGCAAGGTACAAAACTAGGGTTTTCAAGAGGTGACGAGGAAATAACCAGGAGTTTGAAATTTTTATCACATGGCTATTATAACACACTATCCACCATTCATTACTAACATTAACCTGAATAACTTATTATTCACCCATAAATGACTGTGAATTTATGCCCTATTCTATGTCCAACTATTGCTTATACTAACTGAGAAGCATAGTTACTTAATCCTGCAGAAGTGCAAAAAAGGAACATGCATCCAATCAAATCCACGACCCTAACCCAATCAGTTTAGGAAGAGATTGTGTTGCGAAGGGAAGGGTTTAGAGGAGATACCTACAATTTTGGTGTTGCGATGGAGAGAGAAGATCATTAGTTGAAGCAAGAACACAGATCCTTGTCTTCCGATTGAGATGTGGGCAAGGAGAAGTGGGGAAAGAGCAGAAGTGTACCTGCGAGAAGAATCGAAGGACGAGAGAACGGGATCGGACGGGGGTTGACACGCTCGTCGCGCGGTAGATGAGTGCAGCGGACCAGGTCGGCGGCGTCGGCGGGCGTTCCTCGAAGCCTCTGATTAATTTTTATTCAGAGGTAGCTGTGTTACTGAACTGATTTAATTTTTATTCAAGAACAATTTGATATTATTAAATAAATTTAGCATTTATTTTGGAACCATTTTTTATAGAAAAAAAAAAACTTTTTTTCAATTGATGCTCAGTTAAAATTCTCTCCCTAAAAAATAAAAATATGAAATATAATCTCCACATCTATTAATAAAAATTCATTTATTAATTTATAAAAATTAAAACTCGATTTTTAAATGGACTTAAGATGGTATTATGCTTAGGGCCCGATGTTAATTGAGCCCATGATTCTTAATTATTTAAGATTATTTTTATATTTTTAAAAAAAAAATATATCCACTTTTAATCCTAAATTATTTTAATTTTATTTATTTCAGATGATCTTGTAATTATTATTTTTAATTATGTGTTATCTTTTTTAAACCTAATTAACTCTTTTTAATCTTTCAAAAGTATAGATCCTCAGGGATGATCTTCTGCACTCTTTTTCTTCCTTTTTTAGTGATTCTATCTCTCTTCTCACTCACCAATTTACTCTCAAAGAACATCAATTTTAATTAAAAACTTTGGAAATTAGTATGTTATGTCTAATTTTTTCATTAAAATATGGAGAATATGGAGTGATAATTTTTAGTTATGTAAGAAAAAAATCAATTTGATTTTTTAAAAAAAATTAATATTCTATTTTTCATTGAACGGATAAAGAACTCTTATCTCTTATTTGTATCGATAACAAAAAAAATAGATCGGGCAATAAACATGATAACAACACTTCATACGCTAGCCACTAAATCGTCCCGAGAGCAATAAACATGATACTTGTAATTGTTACTTAATGTTTAAAAATAATTGATAATATTATTTTTAAATTTGAAGTGATTAGTAGTTTAGATGCTACTTAATCGATGATGTGGTGATAAAAGGGTTCACCTCGTGTGAGTTGAGGGTAGAGATAGCAGTCAATGTGAAAGTTAAAGTAAGGCGGCCAATGTTCGAGAACCAACAGACTCATCAAAAGTAGGTCGAGCGGAAGTCGACTTCAACTACCGATCGAGATTAATCAGTCTGATCGAGCAAATGGATTGTCCGAGCAACTCACCCGTCCAGCCAGGAACACTTCGGCAAGAACATCTGATGCTCATTATAGATCGAATGGACGCTAGGGCGTCTAGAGCGCTTGTCCGGTCGGGTGAAAATGGTCTACTTAACCCAGTCACTGTAGGAAAAAATAGCAAATCGAGGACAACCGAGTGGAGTAGTCTCGGCTAAGCAGTCACCCCGCTCAGTCGAATAGTAGGACCCTTCCCGTATCTTTTAGGATCTCTTTGAGATATAATGTCACTGATAACAGAACATGGTCAACAGACGAATCATATGACAAAAACTTCTACTATCTCATTAGGAATTTACATGTCTTGTTAAGGTATGGTGCCAGAGATACTTATCTGACATGTCCTTTCATAGGACGGTTGGGAAAAATGTGCCCGCACCTTGGGAAGAGTTCATATCGCTCACCGGGACACTGTATAAGGGGGTTCATCCGACGGAGGTACGCGTTATTCATTATTGACGTTTGTG